>CABEEJ010001420.1:111777-158070 GCA_901482245.1 Timema douglasi
CCCCTCCCCTTCTCCCTGAAATGAATTAAATCGTTAGTAGCCAAGGGGGGGGGAGAGTCGAATCAACACCCCTCCCCTTCTCCCTGAAATGAATTAAATCGCACCATTTCAAGAAATTAGATGAAAAATGAATATATACTATTGTTTGGTGTTAAGTTATTATAATCTGTCTGCATTGCTAAATGGAGTGTAACTGATCATTTGAGTCACACAGCAGACAGATATTTTCGTGGCATGTGACGTCACTGATAAAACGGTGTGGAGCTGAGCATTAGGTCTTTGGCTTCTTTCACACGTAGCGGGTGTAGTCAACCTCCCACTTCCACTGACGTACTCGGGCGTAAGTGTTGTTTTCACACGTAGCGGGAAAAGAGAGTTTTGGCCGAGAATTCTGCGGACAGTACACTGTATGAAGTGAGGTGAAATGAAATCGTAATCGGAAGACACTTTTTTTGTGTTTGTTGTACTCAAGAAAAGGGTGTGACAGGATAGAATGGGTGCATCTGCTTTTACAGAAAAGATCGTAACTTGAAGCCTTTTCTTATCAGTACAATTATTTGAGTAGTAAAGATGATAAACTTTTTTGTACACTTTTGGGTACACGTCTACCTTTTGGAAAGGACTCGTTAAAACTGCCAGCCTTTACTTTGGGTGGGCCCGCCCGTAGCAACGGAGGTGGATATGACCTGCTACGAGGGAAAGAGGGGAAAAAAAAGTCAAGGTTCTCTTTTATAAAGTTTGAGTGAGTAATTGTCTCCCCAAACCCCAAAATATAACTATAGATACGTGACTTGCCACATTACTAATGATAGAATTGAGTTTTTATCGCTAATCCACCTCATCTCCACTAAATTGAATCCTAAAAAAATAGCTTAAAATAATTACACGATTTAAATGTAGTGGTCAAGTACTCTTGTATGCGCGTAAAGAATTAATTAAGTATGAAAAAGTATAGAACCTACGTAATTTCCATTTAAAAAAAACTTGAGGCCACATAGTAACAAAAATATAAAGGAAGAACATAAAGCATTACTCTTTTAATTTTCAAGTGTATCGAGTGTATCGAGTGTTGTTGGGATACTATATTTATAAGTTTGTGTTTCTAGATTTTATCTCCGTGGAGTTGGATAAAGGAGAGCCAAGACTACTTGTCGACTTTGGATCTGGTACTTTACAGCTCAGAGTTAAAACAAAGAAGAGCTTGGATGATGGAGCGTGGCATCGAATTGACGTTTACTGGGATACAGAGGTAAGCCTAAATGTATTTAATAATGCATTTATTCCAAGTTAAAGATACATCGGAATAGTTTGCAAGTGAAAAGTAGTTTTAAATTGATGAACGGACACATGGATGATCGGTCTATTTTTCTCTTGAGATAGATGCTAGGAAGTTTAGTAATTTAGGCATCGACTCCATTGAATGATTTCTTCCTAGAACGTGAGACTTGTGGTGGACCTGTGCAAGTCAGCGGATGTGGAGGAACCTGAAGACGGTTCTCCTCTCAAGTTCGACGATACCAGTTGTCAAGCACATGGCATTGTTCCTCCGTTCAACGAGTACCTCAACGTGAACGCCCCTCTACAGATTGGAGGTCTTCATTTGGAACAGTTTGATCCTAATATGTACCACTGGCAGTTCATGCCCGTGGGAAAAGGGTTCGATGGATGTATTAAAAACGTCTTCCATAACAGTAAGGTGTGTAGATATACATTAATATTGTTGTAGCTTGCGTCTTTAGGTAATCTATAGCATGTAAGAATGAGGTGAACTTGAGAATCAAACTGCCAATGGGGTCTGTATCAGCAGTTACGCACTCTTACCAGGTCATGGTTTCAAAAACAGAGATTGTTTTGCCAATTAGCATAATATAGAGTATTGGCAAAACCAGTAACTTAGGGGAAACATACCTCTTTTTATGGTATATGGCAGCAAGTTTATAGACCTTTTCATGAGAGGGGGCTGGGGGAGGATGTCAGTTGTTAAAGGGCTACCTCAAAGTGCTTTAAATACTCTGCTACAGAGTTACAGCAGCTTGTGGGGAGTATCCTACAGCTCGAACCCCCATTCGGCACGAAAGAGTATGCTCCAAACCAGTCTGAGTTGGACAACAGCCGCGCAATGCCAGGCTACCTTGTGTCCAACACCAGTTAAGGCTATAACACCGAAGATAGGCCAGGGCGTGGAACTGCTAAGTAGTGACATTGATGGAATGAGGACCTTTCTCTAAATTCTTTCTACTAGTTCTAAACCTACATCACGCTATAAACATTAGTGGTATTTTTAGTTGAAAATTCCAAGTAGTCATGTACGAAATAAAGAACAAGAAATCTCTAACTGTTATTGTTTAAAAAGATAAAGTATTAAGTCTTACTTTTTTTTTAAGTGGTTCATGTATGCTAAATATATTCCAGCTGTATGACCTGGGCGCACCAGGCCTGTCTCGAGCCAGCGTGGCGGGATGTCCTCAGGCAGAACAAGTATGTAACACTCACGAGTCCACATTCAGGTGTTGGGAGCACGGCACGTGTGTGGGTAGCTTCTCAGAGCCTCGCTGTGAGTGTCATCCTGGCTGGACGGGACCCAGTTGTCTCTCTCAGACTGTACCCACCACCTTCAACACCCAGAGCTACGTCAAGTATGCCCTGTCCTTTGAACCCGACCATTTCTCCACCCAGCTGCAGCTGAGGTTCCGGACGAGAGAGAAAGATGGGGAGTTGTTCAGAGTCAGCGATCAGCACAACCGGGAGTATGGGATTCTAGAGGTGGGTGTCATGTGTGGTAACTACTGTTAAGAGTATGGAGTACTAGAGGTGGGTGTCATGTGTGGTAACTACTGTTAATAGTATGGAGTACTAGAGGTGGGTGTCATGTGTGGTAACTACTGTTAAGAGTATGGAGTACTAGAGGTGGGTCTCATGTGTGGTAGCTTACTAGAGAACTATTCGGGATAAATAAGCAGCACAGATCTCTTTATACATAAAATTGTTTTGATCCAATTTCTGAATAAGCTATTTTAAAATGTAACTTTAATCCTTATACACAAATAATTAAATTTAATAATTTTGTAACCAAGGTGTTTTATATCGTCACATATTTCACATACTTAAGACTTTATTTGGTAAAGTCAGTTTAAAATGTAACAAACTAATTTAAATAATTTCCTCCATTAAAACAATAGCTTTAAATTAATAATTATGATTTATTATATATGTAAAGCTGCCTGGTTATTTTCTAGATTAAAGAAAGCCATCTTCATTTTCGGTACAATCTCAACAGTTTACGTATAGATGAAAAAGACGTTTCTCTAGATGGGATCACCGTGGATGATGGGCGGTGGCACACGGCTAAGGTACACACATGCAAATAGTAGTGTACATAGTATCTCCTATAAATGTAACCTAGTATCTACACCTGTGTCCAGTTTGTGAGGAGCATGTTAGCTCTCACGAGGAGAAATAAAATTAGGAACGAAGCTATCCGGGAAAGAGTGGGGGTACAAGGAGTACATAAGATAGTAGAGAGATGGGAGGAGCAGATAACATAAAGTGAGTGATAGGAAAAGAATAGAAGCAATTAAAGGTGGAAGAATGGTGGAAGGAAAGAGGAAGATGGAGGCATTTCACTAAATTGACCCGGTCATAAGCTGTAAACAGTTGATGATGATGAAGACCAGTGGCCATGTGGTCTTACGTGTTAGATAAACTTTGTAATCATTGACGTGGCGGTTTACAGGAGGGATAATAACGTGATTGGAATAATTTACATTTGCACATCGGGTGAATTTAATTATTTAATCGATATCCAAGCATTCTCACCCCATCCTCAAGCGGGTGATTTCCTATAAGTTACATTTCTCATCACTATCACTTAGAATAAGTTGTTAACAATCACTGGGTGGTACAGGCATTAACATTAAAAACACAGGTAACATTAATTATTTTAGCAATTTAGAATTTTTAAACCTTTTATTTGTGTAAATTTCAAATGAATTCCTTTGTATCCTTTCTTCTTAACAACAACCATAAAGTTGGTTTGATTGGGTTTATATTCATCCGGCGAAGCACTCAACCCTTTCGGCTGGGTATAAATACCGTGTGCACTTGGGGATTTCAGAAAGTGTGGTGGTTCCCCGTTGCCTTCCATGTCGAATTTCTACGAGAGAGCTTGGAAAGCGCTTACTTACCAATATTGGCGGGAAAGGTTTTGTCACATACCTTCCAAGGTTCTTTTACAAGCCACAGTCTAGTTGGGACCGACGGCTTTACCTCCCCTTCGAGGGGAGTTGTGCTGCTGGTTTTTATCACTCAAAGAAAAATGATTAGACCTAGGTTGGTTTTAAACCCACGATCATCAGGTCCTGAGGCGAGCACTTTATCCAAAGACCACTAAGGTCACCATTTAATATTATTCAGATAGGTTGACAGCTATATCTCTAAAATTATAAGTGTCCCTTCATAGTTGTACTAATTTTATTTCTTAAGACTTTTGGGTTGGACCATATTTTATAATGTCATCCCCTAATTTTTAAAGGTGTCCCGGTACGGATCAGCAGTGATCTTGCAACTGGATGGAGGGGAAGGTCGGAGGTACAACGAGACGTTCCTGTTTGAAGGTCACCAGTGGCTGGTCGTGGATAAACAGGAGGGTGTCTTCGCTGGGGGGAAGGCCGAGTACACGGGTGTGAAAACATTTGAAGTATATGAAGACTACCAAAAAGGTTTGTGTTTGAATAGTACTAAAATATTTTTCAAAGCTAGTTGTATTAAAAAAAATTTAATTCCAAAAGATACAGTTAAAACTCGCACCAGTGGGTGCGCGGAAAAGAATGTGTAATTTCGTCTAGTCTGCTTTGAGGGTGTTAGTGAGGTCATATTTTGAATTTCAGCCAGGTGTATTAAGGTGTTTCTTCACTAAATGGTGTCTCTCTCTCTCAACAAAAAACGCAGATACGTTTCTTCTAAAGTATACCTTACTCTTCCTTACTTCCTCATTATAAATACATAGATAACATTAACGGGCTATAAGACATGTGATGAACAGAAAAAAAATATTCAAGCAAGCTGGTGGTTTTATGCCATCATTAAAATTATTATTATTATTATTCTTTGAAGAATAGTTTAATTTTCAAACTTGTTTAAGTACAACAAGAGCCTTGTCTTTAAAACGTTAAGATAACGATTGGAGACATTTAATTTAAAAAAAACTATTTTAACAAAATCATTAAAAACTATTGTGGCGAATCAAATAAAAGAAGTTGTCTGAAAGAGTTAAAAGCTTTGTAAGAAAGAATGTTTTTCATGAACTGAACATTAAAATATATATACATTTTTTATTTAAAATAATCTACTTCAATAATATATTCATAATGCTTACCTATAGCAGTGTTTTTAATCTAAGCAGTCGAGACAGTTTTAGATTATCAAATCTAAATATAGAACTATATTTGAATACATATGTAGGCCATCAACTCTTATTAGAATATATAAATAATACAAAGGTAGCGTGTTGGAATTATTCCCTAGTCTATATTTAGTCTTTATAAGCTGTGTTCTGGACAGTACAGGCTGATTCATATAAAACTGATGTATTTCATCAGGTCTTTATTTTAACACGAATGGTGCAAGTAACTACATAGTGAGTCTTAAATATACAGTAGGGGCCTATCTGTGGGAGATTATCCCACTTCCACATTAAATGATAAAAGAAAATATTCTCCCTCCGTCTCAAGGCACAACTGAACGCATCGTTCCAAATCCCCGACCGCTTGTTGGAGTAAAGTTTGTGTAAATATATTTGATTTATCGTGTAATGTTCTTCCTCAAATCGTAAAATGTCAAGAGGGCGTGTAGCTTAGACATTTTTCCTTTATATAATCCCACATAAAAACAAACGTCTGTTGAGCTCAAATACGGTGATCTTCTCGATGGCCACAGGTTCCTAGAGATGACACAGTCTTCAAAGAAACTTTGGATCAGCGCCATGGACTTGTGTTGACCTATGACAAGCAACACCGTCCTGTTGAAAGAACCCTGGCGCGGCTCAATATCACCCACTTGTTCGATTAATTCCACGAACATGCGCGAGAAGTGTGCGCTGTTTACACTGGGTGCATACATAGGTGCTTCATGAATGGTTCTCTGTTTACACTGGGTGCATACATAGGTGCTTCATGAATGGTGCGCGGATGTTGTGAGTTCGTGTAGCCGCTGTTGCTATGTGTATTGCATATTCGCAACAATGATAACGATGACTAAGACACACTAGCGGCGAAAAATATGGCAAATCAAAATAAAGGAAACTCTTATAACTCACGCATAGCTTAAAAGCAAAATGGTACGCTGTATTCAAATGAAAAGCATTCATTCTATATGAATCACCATTTATTTATGCAAAAAATAATTTTAGACGTCCTGTTTAGATTGTTTAAAAAAAATCTACATTAAATTTCGCAGGGTGTTTGGATGACATCAGATTGGACGGCAAACACCTCCCCCTCCCCCCTGCGATGAACGGCACCCAGTGGGGACAAGCGACGATGGCTCGCAACTTGCAAAGGAACTGCCCCTCCAACAAACCCTGTATGAACGTCATCTGTCCAGAGCCTTTTGAATGCGTGGACTCTTGGAACGATCATGAATGCTCGTAAGTAGTTTCTCCACAACTAAGAATTATAACCAAATAATAGGGCAATTCAATAATAACTCCCATTATGAACGATTATTTTTAGAAATAAAACTAGCGATCCTTCAATTATTTAGACTTTTTATAAAATTATTTTATTTTATTACACGTTATTGTGTGTAATATCGTAAAACTTATAATAAATACAGGACTAAAAGAAATATTTACAAAATATATTAATGATATTCTCATGTCCATCCAATATTTTTTAATTAATCATTATTATATTATTATTATTATTATTATCACCGCGTCTTACTACCCGTTCGGACTATACGCACTTACGCTAATGTGTAATGGTAGGGTGATTGTGAGACGAAATGGAGGACCTACAGTTTAACGTGGGATCCGAACCACGGTGGAGGCCTGGCATTCCCCACATTCACAAGATATCTTTTCAGAGGTGAAGGAAGGGTTTGGTAATCAGATAAAGCTGTGCCGGGACCGAGGATTGAAACCCGGACCACCAGCACAGAAGTCTGACACCTTACACCTAGACCACCAGGTCACCTTTTATTAATCGATGTCTCATTATTTATATTGATTTAGTTAATTAATTTTAATCAACCAAATTTAATAATGATCACGACTTAAAGAAAATATGTAATTGAACTTTCACCTAATTTGTTTCTTAATTTGAGTTTCATGGCGAGTGTGAACGTTGAGTAGTTCGGTTATTTTATAGTGAAATCTGTGTACAAACCTCTTACTCGCAACACGTGGAGTCCATGCCGAGTCGATAGATAAATTATATTGTATAATGTAACAGTATATCGTTATAAGAATCTTATTGAGTCATATTTACAATCAAGACGTTACTACAGTGTGTGTGTTTATCAAGTAAAATCTATTCCTGAGGTGATATAAAGTCAAACTATAGTTATGATTGCACTAAAAGCATTATGACGAAGCTGGAGGGTGTAGCAGCTAATGGCTGTCAGCCAGGGGCTATAGCAGTCACTGCACATCTAGAATTCACATACCTTGGTGACAACAATGAAGGACACGTCTTTGATATTCGATTAGTAGCAAAAATATTTTCCATAGATATTAAAATTTGTATTTTTAATCATTTAGATTAATTCATAAATAATCCTCATCAGTGGGTATGTTCGCTAAAGCGTTAACATTTTTTGTGTTGATAAACCACCAACAGGGTTGTTGGGGCTCTTATTTACTGCGGGGTGTATTGAGGAGTATTCCTTACTCATCCTACTCCCTTAGAGTAGCTATGTGGCTTGCTCTGAGGAGCTGTAGGACACACACAAAATAGTTTAATTTACTACTTCCAGAAACACCTAATGGTCACTCACTCTTGATCATTTTTTATAAAAAATATTGAGGAACAATAGTTGGTAGCGATTGTGTTGTCGAGTCATGTGCTATGAATTTCCCGTAGCTGTGGTGAGGGACAGTCGGTGTCTGCCGACGGGAAGGGCTGCACGGATAAGAACGAATGTCTGGATCAACCGTGTCTGAACGGAGGCACCTGCATCAACCAGGACCCACGACATCGTTACCGTTGTATCTGTCCGGGAGGTTTCTGGGGGGACAACTGTGAGTTAGTGCAGGAAGGACAGACCTTGAAACTCGGTGTGGGAGCGTTGGCGGCCATCTTGACTTGCCTCCTTACGATTCTCAGTAAGTTTATTTAATTTTTTTAAAAGGGGTACTTGCACTAAGATATTTTTTTAAATATGAACGAGCATTTTGTATTGTATTAGAATTTTACCTCTACCAGTAATAAGCAAGTTACATTTATATAAATGTATGTTTTGCGTTAAAATAAACGTTTGCCCTTTCTTTAATTTTATTTTAAGACTATATTTATTACGTATGTTCTAGACATTTTAATGCTGTGTCTATTTCTAAAATGTAATGCAAAACGGTAAGCCAATGCAAATCTTTTATTACTTTGAAGTGAGTATATATTCGGCTTAAATTATTTCTAAGTGCTCTGCTACAAAGTGTATCATTTCAAGGCATATACATCATGTTCCTTACAGTCATCGTGCTAGTGTTTGTGTTGTACAACCGACGTCGCGAGCCTCCCGCCAAACACACCCCTCCTCATGACGACGTCCGTGAGAACATCATCAACTACGCTGACGAGGGCGGAGGGGAGGACGACATGACAGCCTTCGACATAAAACCTCTACAGATACCTGTGGAAGGGACTGACACGGACATTCCTAATAATTCGCAAAGTAAGATCCAACTTTATAACTGAATGTTAGAATATATTATAACGAAATTGTACTCGATTTGTTTGTCCTGCTGTGCCACGGAAATCCGCACAAAATATGAAACATATAAACTTATTTAAACTAGAGAACTGTTATTGTTTCTAAAACTTGAAAGCATACAAATATCAGCTTCAGTCGTTATGGCTGTCAGTAGACAATCGCAATCGTCTACCACAAACTGTACTAACAGGAGGTGAGGATAATTTCGGATGGGGTAGGTAAGAAGGGTACTAACGCTTTAAGTCAAAGGTCCATAGTCATATTCCTCCCATTTACAATTATAACTTTTAACATACAATTATTTTAAACAAAAAATATATTGGTTTGACTGCCTTGTACAATATGAATATATTTATGCAAAACACCCCCTAGTCAGGAAGACATTTTATCTGGACACTATGATAGTTTATTACAAATATATCGATAGCTGTTGAATCTAGTAGCGTCTTGAGGGATGTGTGTAAATAATTATCTAGAACGTATTACTTGCAAATTGTTAGAACCCATTCAATATCACGATTTTCATTTTTTTTAAAGACAGCTACTATAAATTCTCACATTAGTTTATAGTTTGTATTGTTATACTCCTAAAATTTCTTATGAACGATAGGTAATAATGCTTAGGTACAGTGGTAGCGAGGTATACTCCGTCTGAGGCCTATTTCATAAAACTGCGAGTCTATAATTTACCATATTTAGGTTGAGTGATTTTTCTAGACTTTTTGATCGAATGACGTGCCAGTCCCCATATCAATGGCTCACAAAGTCTAGAAAATCGATCAACCTAAATAATCGTTAATTTCAACCCAGGGTATACACCAACACCACCTACCGTCCACATAGTAATAAAAGAGCCTTAAGAGAATTTCAACTGAGCCAGATAAGTTATTATCCTTCCCAATCAGGTTGGCATCACTGAAGACAGCATCCTGTTTAGTCTTACTATTATTATTATTTCCTGAGAAAGATACATAGAAATATTGAAACGTGTGTTAATATATGATAGTTTACCTTTTTTTGTGATCTATTATTTTCCTACTATTCTATCATTTTATTTATTAAAAATTGTTTTTTCCCTATGCACTTTATTTCATATGTATATATAGTTATGATTTTTTTTTTAAACTTGTCATTCGTAAGTTGTAAACTTGAAGTTTTATTAAATGAGTCCCCTATTAACATTCCTCGAGTCGCCATTAATGAGCATGTCCGCTTGTAACGCGGCCTTTGTCATGTATTAAAAAAAGTATCAACTAATTTTTAATTGTTACAGATCCACGTCAGTTATCGGAAAATACCAATCAATTGTCCACGGAAGAACGAAAAGAGAAAGCTGACAATGATATCGATGCTCCTCCGTTTGACGAACTTAGGAACTTTACTTATGAGGGAGGTGGCAGCACTGCTGGTTCATTGTCATCGTTGACCTCAGGTTAATACATTTTATACCAACTGTGACAAAAGTAGACTGACTTCGTGCCCATGGACAGGCAGTCAACATTTCAGGATAGTTTAGACTCACCGGCGATCAAATCCAAACCTAGTTTAATGGCCCCCCCCCCCCTAAATAATTTCCTACTCACTTTACAAGCAAATGCAGATATTTTATTTAAGTCACGCATTCCTCATCACTAACATACTAACGTAAATAATATGTAATCACCCAATTTAATGTCCGTGTAGTCTAACGCGCTACTCTTTCAGTAGACTAGACTGCCGATGACGGGGAGGTTGAGGTTCGAATCTCAGTCAGGTGTACTTAAGGTGGTTTTTCCGAAATTGTTTTCCACTCTCCCTTCACATAAATGCGGGTACACTTCATATAAATGTACTCTTTTTAATCCCTTAAATTATTAGCTTAATTAGTACATAAGTGTCTAACCCGAACGATTAGTAAGACGTGGTGCTAAAAAACAAAGTAATGCGTACAACCCGATATGCGATGAAAAGAATAATTGGTATCCATATATCACTATCACTTATCACTAAAAATAACTGAGCAGGTGTTCATACATCACTATCACGTCTCACTAATACTCATTTACTTATTATTTTGGTTGATTTAGATTTTGAAATTGCCCATTATTGGTTTGAAAACTTATTTAAAATTAATTTTGAAATTGTGCCTTCAATTAGTTAAGGCCATCTCTATCCTCTTTTTTTTTTTTTAAATCTTCGAGTTAGGTAATATATTTTAAATTTAAATAAACGTAGAAATTTATATTTACTAAACAATATAATAATTAAATTTATATTCAAATACATATTTTTATTTTCTCGCTATCTTACAGGTAGAGCAAGTATTGTGATCGTCAAAAAATTAAATTCGAGATTTTGATGAATTTCGACGTTTCATGACCCCTCCGAATCCAAAACAGTGGTTTTTGAATTTCCGTCTGTCTGGCTATACCTTTGAGCAGAGCCTAAACTATTTTACCGATCGGAATAAAACTTGGTATCTTGGGTTTTCATAGGGTTGCCCAAGGATTTTTGGAATTAGATATCCAACCCTTAAATTAAGGGTAGTTAACTGAGGGACAAAAAAAAAAATCGATTCTCTCAAAATCACCTGTAACAATTTTCATTAAATTTCATTTCTTAACATTCATCAATATTATAAATAAAATGGTTACTTTCTATATTTTGGCAAAATTACTTAAGATTTCCAGTCTGTTGCGTAAATTCCCATTTTTTTTAACATATCTCCGAAACTATTTGAGATATAAAATTACTTTTCATTGCAAATATGTAGTTCTATTTATAATACAAATTTTTTATCAGAAATATACTTGTATAAAACCAATCAATTTCAAGCTAAACGCGAATATAAATATTTGTTAACTTATCGAAAACTAAAGATAAAGTATTGCGACCGTAAAAGAGAATCTAACCAGAGATGTTGATGGATGTTGACGTATCAAGACCCCCCCAAACCATAAAAAGTTGTTTTTCCAATGCGCCATCATGTCTGTGTGTCTTTCTAACCATAAAATTAAGAGTAGTTTAATAAAGGGCGAAAAGAGAAAATGTCGATTTTCTCAAAATTGGCTCTTATTTTTTTGATTAAAATTCGTATCTATGCGTTGATTAAGATTATAAATAAAATTGATATTTTCGATGAGAATGACTTTTAAGGTACTTTACAGAAGCGTAAATTTCCGTATCTATGCAACTATTTGAGATACTAAATAACTTATTATTGCAAAATTGTAGTACTAATAAAAATACAAAATTTTATTTGAAATGCGTATAACCCGAACGGGTAGTAAGACGCGGTGCTAATAATAATAATAATTTACTTGAAATGTATTTTAATAAAACCAATAGTTTCTGAAATATTGGAAAATATATAAATACAATTTTGTGAGTTTTAGTTTTGTAGAGATCCTACTTAAGTTTTAACGCAATAATTCTCTAATGCCATAGAGTAATTAAATATTAATATATTGGTATTGTATTTTAGGAACTGACGACAGTGATCAAGATTATGAGTACCTGGAAAGGTGGGGTCCACGGTTCGATAAGCTGGCGAGTCTCTACGGACAAGAAGACAACGTAAACGAAGAAGAGAGCGAAGAAGACAACAGGAAAATACAATAATCGTTTGTGTACTCAAAATAAATACTCGTTCAGACTCGAAAACAATATCTACTACAGGAAGGGGAAGTATTTTCATCACCTAACATATGTTTTATGAAGGCTGTTGAATCACTTCATTTTAGTAATACAAAAAATTGTTATAAATATATTGGTATAAAGTTTTTGCACTTGGGGCTGATACACATGTACCTGACTGTTTTCCCCGAGAGCCGAGTTATTGATGTGGGAATGTAGGGGACGCTAGAAAAGGTAAGCGTTTTTGAAGTTTTTGTATCAAAGCATTTTATTGGTCAAAATAAGTTAAATATTGTTTCAATACAAACATAGGATTAAATTTTCTTCACAGGGTGATATCAACAGTTGTTGAATAACTATTAAGGGTGTCCTGGAGTTAAACTGCAACTTTTTCAGGTCATTTTAAAAAAGTTTTTCATCTAATGTTAATATGATCGTGACAGATATTTAACAACTGTTGACATCCCCATATGAGAAGAAAATTTAATTCTGTGTTTGTACTGAAGCGATATTTTATTTATTTTTACAAAAAAAAATAATAAAAAAAACTGGTGTTTTATAACGCTTCCTACAACTCTTCCTCAAGTATACACATGTGGTTAGACAGATTTGTCTATTAAAACATAATTCTCTAACCTTTATAAGATTATGAATCTCTCATGGAATGAGATATAATCATAAAAGTACTAGTACTTGTTTCATAAAGCGTTGAATATATGAAAGCATGCACTTAAGTTATGGACCTCCATTAAACAATGTGTTTTTGAATTTAAAGTTAATAATTCACATTGCTTTAATTTAACCAAAGATATTGTTTTATAAAATTATTTAAATGTTTGGATTTTTAATTATCTGTCGTAAAAGACAAGTCATATAACAGTATTTTTGTATACGTGGAATTTAATATGACGAATGTATATGAGTAAACTTTATTGATTTCCAAAAGAATTTGTCTTACCTTAAAGACAATATTTATTATGAGCTTACACAGTTATCTCGAAAAGGGTTTTGTTTGGTAATTTGTTGATTTTAGATTTTACCAATAAGGCTGTAACTATTTTTTATGTATAAAAAATGTTTATTACACATTAACATATATGATTTTGTTTGCGCGTATAAAAGCAATTTGTGGTATGAAATGTTTGATCTTAGGCTACAGATAAGATAAATTTAACCAAAGTAGTAAAACAAGAAAATTTAGATATGTTGTAAAATGTAAAGTTTTTTATGTATACTTTTATAGTAAATAAATGGTATTCGGTTTGGTTATTTTAAGTTTTATTCGGTTTGGGTATTTTAAGTTTTATTAAGTATCCTCTGGTTTACCCATTTTATTAGTATGTAGTTGACATAAAAAAGCTATTAAGAAGTTAAAGAACTATAAATATCCTATTCCAGCAGAGTTAATCAAGGAAGGTGGGGAAAAAGTAGTAATAGAAATTCATAAACTGTTTTATTCTATTTGAAACCATATGTTACCACCATAATGGAAGAAAGATATTATACCTATTTTAAAAATGAAGCTAGGACATGAAGTAATATAAATATCTCCCTACTACTAACAAGCTATAAAATTGTATCCAACGTAATTTTAATTATATCAATACCAAATGATAAGAAATTTATTGGGGATTAGAAAAAAAAGTGGCAATAACCCATGACGGTTAACCATTCATACATAGATTTTTAAAACGCCTAGGATTCAGTTAAAAGACACCAATTAAATGCAATGTATGTTAAGTTTGGGATAACAAAAACAAAACTTTTCAAGCTAATCGGGGTATGTTTGACTGATAAGCGTGGCAGGGTACGGTTTGGATGTCACATATCAGAAACTTTGTAAATAAATAATGGTTCGAAACCAGGACATGCACTTTCCCTATTATTTTGTAATCTGCAACATGTAAAGACTTGTCTATTATCCAACAACATCCCAACTGTGGGTCAGTAAAGGACCTCCACCAATAACCCGATGTTATAAATCGTCATCAGCATGTCTGATTCAAAGACGACACTGAAAACACCAACCTTCGTTCCTCGGTGGGGTCATAAATCTATAAATATTTATATATTTTGTGAGGAAATAACTAATGTCAAGTATACATATTTTAAATGATGTGAAGGACTGCTTAATCGCGTTCAACTCATTATCAATTAGTCCTCACTCATTAATGATGTAATTTAAAACCTCAATAATGAACACGCCTATAGATCCTTATACGTTTATTATAGACACTTAGAATAAACTTAGACAAGTAAAGTATTAAATATTTATCGTGAAATCCTAGGGACATCTAATCCTATTACTTTTTATGAGTACTTTCTAAACATTTATAACTTAAAGAAAGAATGGACTTACTCAGAAGATACAACAGAATCACACCATATGCATATATTAAAAACAAAAATCCCCTTTACTCTTCATCTTAGAGGAAGAATAAGCTAGAATGATAAAAATAGTCTTTAAAATAAATATCAACTCAAAGTAGATAGCCCTTTCGGACCCACTTTATACATCAATACGTCTACTTTCTAATCATAAAGTCTCTACCTCTAATTTAAGAGAAATAAAAACATAAGTTGAATAAATATTAAAGGCCTAATGTATGGTGTAGTGTGTAGGAACAGTAGATACAATCCAAAATGCCTTTCTCTATTTACCATTAAAGCAAACAAACCCCTTTCTTCTCCCTGACATGTGACTGCTGTCTTGGCAGCTAGCCGACCCCATGTGACCGATAACTTACATGATAGAGTTAAAGATTTATGAGTAAGGGAGTGTAATTGTATTTTTATTGTATAGTGCTTACTTGATAGTTCATTCCGCTATTAATATGATATATATATATGATAACATTTTCTAACCTAACATTTATCATGGATCTAGAGGTCGTTCGCATAAGCAAGTAATCTGGTCATCCATTAAGATGATAGGGGAAGTCAAATAGGTTTAGAAAGGTTCGATGACTACCACTACGTCATTAACTTTAAAGATGTTGGATGCATAGTATTTGATGTTAACAGTTTATAGAATACCATAGAAGGAAGGTTATATTATTTGTAACGTTATGAGAGCGGTTTTAGTGTAAATAATTTACAGTTTTAGGTTGTAATCTCACACCAATGAAATAAAAATGTCGGTTTTCACAGGTCAAGGGGTTGACAGGATTAATTCTGACTCGGATAGAATAGGATTCATAATTATAAACAATAATGATGAATGTTATGATCAATATATAATGATAAAATGTTTGATAAATAATTAATATTGAGCACGCGATAGGCACCAATTATGATGTTACGGTTACATTGGCTGATATTTGCCCCGTGATCGGACACTAATTATAACAATATCAGGATATTTTATGCGGATGACGCCCTTACTGCGCAATTGCACGCGATTATGTGATCTTTTTATCTAAGAATCTTATACTTGTGAAATAATTAAAACCTTTAAATTTGCACAATATTCATTTAAATGATTACACCTTCGGTACGTAATATATGATTTTAAATAATACCATTTTTGTCAATCTCCAGACTGTGATGTTACATATTTCTGTGTTCTGAGTACCGTGTAATGTTATATTTTCTGTAAATTCATACGGTTTATATATAACCTACTCCTTGCCTCTTAGAGCAACGGTGGTCAGGAATTGTAGTGAGAAAACATTACGAGAAGTCAGGGCTAGCGCATCAATCCTGGACCTGCGATCGGAAAAGACGGTCTCGGCACCAGGCAGTCCATCAGCAACAGAAAGCGACACCAAGGGCAGTCCAAATGGTGTAAAAACTCCCCCGCTACGCCCAGAAATACTATTTCAGGGAGAATCGGCGGCCACACCTAACAGAAAAGGCGAAAGCAGCCCAGCAGTCAGCCCGATTAAGACAGTCAAATTTTATATACAAATATATAATGTAACTATATAATAACTTTATATAAATAAATAAAGTTTTTACATAAGTGATATTTAAAAAAATAAGTTTGATATTATCTAATTCCATAATTTAAATTCAATTAAATCTTCTTTATACTGTCATAACAAAGTGTAAAATAAATATACATTCAAACATATCTAAACTATTTATTTAGTATGAGAAGACTTATAGGAATGGAAAACCATTAAAAATTTTGTGATAATCAAAATGGTAAAAACTACATTTTTTCCCTAATGGGTTTATGATGAATCTAACACGGCAACGATTTGATATAATTCTAAAGTAGCATTTCAAATGTCATATGACAACATTTAAAAAGCCCCTATGTGTAATTTTATTTCTAATGGATCTTCCAAGATTGCGATTGATGAAAAACCACACATGGAATTATTCACTTATTGCAAAACTACGTTTGAAGCTGCTAGTATAAGATCTGTGTACTGTATTTTTATGTAAACATGTCATGTTTTAAATAAATTTAAATAAAAGGAAATTAACCATCATAATACGCACTAAAATATCATCTCAATTCAACCACACTCCATGTGGGGTCAGTACCTTAGCATTGCCGCCTATGTTCCAACCAACCGCCACAGTTAGTGAGTTGCAATATTACAACTATAAAAGACAAGTAATAACCAGGGACTTTTATTGATCTGTTCTCTGCAAGCCCAACAGACCCCTGTCTCACCAGAATTATTACAGATAAGCCTAAGAGAAAATACCATGAGTAAGACTGGGTACAGACAAGATCGAAGGGAAGGTAACTAATATGGCCCAGCGGCTAGTTTATTAGATTGGATATTAACATAGAATAATATATACAATATGGCATATTAGACTTGGAGAAAATATTAACTCTCCGATATAACTAACGAGGCGATGATCCTAACATTTATAGAAATACTACAGGATATCTTATTCGGCTATTGACTGGAGAGCCGTCCCTAATAAATATCACTAGACTAAACAAGGGCTAAATGTACATTACTTCCCTGTAAAAATATAACAATCTAAAAAAAATGGAAGTTTTGTAACAATAGCTTGCAGTTACATCTAATATTGTGTCAAAGGCCTACGCAAGAAAAATGCTTGCAACAGTTTGCTTGCTAATGTCAGATACAACATATATGTTGGGAGGTTCGGATAGTTCATAGATCTAACTATTCACCTAATTTCACCCAAAGGAATGTACTCATAGTACCAAAAGATTAAAGTCACCTGTCAATTAACACAATAAATAAAATAACATCTAATATGTCCCGCAAGATTGTAAACATAGCAGCAAAGAACTAAAGTCATCTGACTGTAAACACAATAAATAAACTAACATATAATATGTCCCGCCATATTGTAAATAAAGCAACAAAGAATTAAAGTCATCTGTAAGTTAACATTATAAATAAATAGAATTAACAACAACGGACAGACAGGCTTCTTTTAACCACGATTAGAACCCTGATCTGAGTAAAGGATAATCATGGCCTAAGTTTAAGTTCCTTCTTTTTACAAAAATTTTAAAAATATACACCATGATTAGAACCCTAACCTGAAATATACTCGATCGTGGCCCAAGATTAATTTCTTTCCTTTACAATAACTTACGTTATAATAATCCTAGGGGCCTACATAGCGCCCAAGTGTTCCTTACATCTATATGGCATCAAAGAGTGCCTTTCATTGCTAGGCATACGCTTATATTTGGTTCTGCTCAGTGAGGGAAACATGGACGGAAAGAATGACATCATAGAGCCGTCACAAATATCCAATCACATAGTCTAAGTCTTCCACAGCGCCTGCGCACAGCGCCATAAAGACACATGGCCAAGGGGGTAGGAGGTGACTTCGGGCACAACAGGCTCAGGGATCCCCTTAGAATGGCCATCTCGCGCATGCGCGCTTTAAACGGATTGTTTTAGTCAGGGGAACACTTGAATAAACCGCCGACTTCCCATACAGAGTTTTTTTCAGCGTGTATGGACAAGGTTGTCCCGTGGCGTGATCGTTGCTATGGTACGAGACCCCAGCTTGTCTGTTGAATAGGGTGAGTATAAAGATGATGTTGGTGCTGGGCTAGTCTCTATCCACGGTACACAATATATTGTTTAATTAACTCATCTAATAATAATATAAGTATAACATAAATATAATGATTTATCCAGATTGAAGTTAAGAGATAATTTGTGGATTGTAAAACTTTTCCAGACTTCATCTACACACATTTACTTCTTTCCTCTCGTTTTTACCTGAGATGGGTCTTTGAAAAAAATGTTTTAAGTAAAATATAAATGAATATTTCTCAGTAAAATTTTGTAAATAATATATTAACATTTTATGCTGATAAAAAGATTGCAAATAGGATATAAATATATAGCAGGACTTATAATTTGTTGACTATATATTCCTTCTAAAATCTATATAAACTAATATAAGAATATACTATATATCTAATAAAGATAAGTGTTGATCGAGTGACGAAGAAAATATATGAAGGTAGAGAGTGTGGCTCATGTAAGACGTGGCTAAATATTGAAGATAAATGTGTGTAACCGAGAAAACTAAGAGTTTTAAGAATAAAATAGCATGTATATCATGATATACGGATGTTGTTAAAGCGAATGGAGTAGTCAAGGGTAGGGAAGTGTGGAGAAAGTTAGGGAGGATGGATTAAGTACGGAGTTGTTGTTTTTTAGCTATCTTTACAGTTTTTTGCCTAGCCTGTAGAGGAACGGAATAATTGGGCATTTATAAAATAAACCAGTGATGTTTAATATTTTATTTCTATAATTTAATCTTATTTTGGTTGCAGCTTTCTTATATTCACGGTATTGTATAATTATTTAAATTATGACACCACTTATAGTAATTATTTATTGATTTCGGAGATGTATGTGTATCTGTTATTTTAATAATAAGCCTGGTATTAAATAATAATTACTCTATATTGCGACGGTCCAATTATCATTCGCTCCCTTTAATTCTTTTATTTCATGTTTAAGGTCACCTTGGTATAAAAATAAGTGTATGTTTATATATCCGTGTCAGTGCCGATTTTATTGAAACCGTCAATATATATAAAGGTGTTTTATCATATTTGTTTAGAATTTTCTTTTTAAAAGATTTATAAAATAGATGCTTTAAAAATTAATAAATAATAATCTGTTTTTCCGATATTTCACTAAATGTATTTTCTACAGAAAATGATATAGCCAGTTATATTGTTAAATTATTTAGAGGAATAAATTTTATTTTCCCGACAAAAATTGATAAGTAAATATGAAAATGTTAACGACCTTATTTCTGGTGTATTTGCTAAGTAATGTTGAAACCAAACTTTACTCTTCAATTACTCTTCAATTGGATATTCTAGTTCTAGTAACAATTTCTTAGAAACTGTTCACTCCATCGTGAACGTTATTCGAAAAAGTGGGTTTCGCCCTCTGGTTACGGTCGTTCTACAAGAAAACAGTCATCATCATTCAAATGAACTGTTCAGGCAAGTGCATTTGGTGGAATATTTCCCTACTCTGACTCTAAAAATGAAAGATAACATTACCTTGGATCTAAAAGAAATGTTTTCAGATGATTTATTATTCAGTGGCTTGATAGGAGTACCAAGGATGTTATTTTGGTTTGTCGAAAAATTTGATCAAATATTTTGGGAATTCCTGGCACAATTTCGAGACACTTTCATCGGTAACCCAAGGATACCGTTTATAATAATAACTACTTTACAAGATCAAGATGAAATATATTTATTAAAAGAGGAATGTAAAATATTGTGGAAAGAATATCACATTTTGAATCTAGTAGTGATTAATTTTGTCAAGGATTATTTACCAAACCATAAAATTACAAATCAATCACCTTTCCAAATTACAACAACAGAAGTGTGGTTTTACAATCAGTTTAAAAACAAGGGTTCATTTAGAGAAGTTTCAAAAACATTGTTGAGAAAATAGAGAGGACAACATATTTTCAGACAAACTAAATGATATATATGGACATGAAATAAAAGTAACGAGGGGAAGAGAAGTATCAAGTTTGAAGCTAGGTCAGGCAAGGTTTGGATATTTAGGTACGCAATTATTGATGCGAGGAATGAATGCTACAATGGTTACCATTAGACCGAAACATCAAGATATGGTGGGTTATTCAGATGTCGAAACAAACTTGGATACCAAAGAAAATATACCAGATGTGTTTGGAAATATCTATTTTAAACATACAAAGAATCAATTTACATCCACTGTATCCTTTGATCAAAATTGTATTCAAATTACAGTCCCAAAAGCCCAACGTGTTCCTCAATACCTGAACATTGTTCTACCTTTCACTAAAAATACCTGGGCACTTGTTTTAGGCACCTTGCCATTCATTACATTGTTGTGGAAACTATTTAGACATGATGCGTCTTTAGAAATTTTAACAATTTTGGAAACTTTTAGAATCTTTGTGACTGGAGCCACAAATTTTACATCAAACTCCTCGAGACAAAAAATCTTTGTCATGTCTTGTTTGTGGGTGAGTTTAATACTGCTGGGCGCTTATCAGGGAAGTTTGATCAGCTACTTGACAGTACCTCATTTCTACCCTGATATAAATACCCTGAATCACTTGTATGACACTAATCTTAATATAGCCATACTTAAATCTGAAGGCTCTGGTGATGATTTAAAAATTATGCTTAAAGATGCGGACTTTAACGACAAAGTTGTGGCAACAATGGTTGAAAGAGCATTTTTTGTTAATAGTGTTAAAACTGCCCTTGACATGGTTGCTTTTAATAGAAACATAGCTTATGTTGATGGATCATTTTTTTCTCAGATATATATTCAAGAAAACCGGTACTACAAAGATGGATATCCTCTATTGCATCTAATGAAGGAGTGTCCATTATCAATGCATGCTGCTATACAATTTCCTTATGTTTCCCCTTTGCAAGACAGAATAGAGAAGATCATCAGAAGAGCTGTTGAGTCGGGACTTCACCTCAAGTGGTCAAACGATGATTTGTATGAACTGAGCATATCAGCTATTAATAGAGTTAGGGATGATCAATTGAAAGCATTAGGACTAAGCCATACTCAAACTGCCTTTTATATCCTTCTTGTAGGTATGACTATAAGTTTTAGTTCATTTGTATTTGAGATTTTGTTTGGAAAAATTATAGTTAAGAGAACTCGTAGCTTTTTAAATTTTTTATCAACATTGATTTTTAATAAATATTATTAATTACAACGTAAAATCAATGTATTTAAAGAATAACTGTGTGCTATATTTAAGAATATTAATAATTTCAAACCTAGATAATGTTACCCATATTTTAAAACATAAACACATGTTCATAATTACCGTTAGTAACTATTCGACAGGTCTATATTCAGAGATCACATTTAGTAAATCATAAGATATAGTTTAAACAAAATATAATATCTAATTTGACCAGAAAAAAATATATATAGTTTATTATAAATAACTTAACATAACCTTTGATTAGAGAATATTCAATTTTAAATGTTTAAATGGTATTTACTAATTATGAATTGTATTTACTACTCAATTCATGTGATGAGTGACTTGGATGTTAGCGCCATTAATCAACACATTCTAGTTGATTGTGGTTTGTGATGCCTTACCTAATCCCCTCCACTCCCCAACAAGGGAACATTATAGTTTGTGGTCGGAGTCTTTTCGCTCTGTTTTCACCCAAGTCGCTCAATTTCCCAAGAGACGGAACTCCTGGCAGCCTTTTAGGAACCAATCAATTACCTCTTCGCCTCCGTAGCCCTAACCTCTGACCTGAGCCACGTCTCGAAACACACACAGCGAGCATTTTGCAATACCTACCCTGATAATAATAGAACCTATCATCACTGTTTAACTCAGGAAAATAAAATATTATATAATTCAACTACTGTTTGAAGTGGAAACTCACTATCCGGGCCAGGGTTCTGCAGCTACTTATCTGGGTAACCAACACCACTTACGAAGTTCCGCTAACTTATCACGGCCGTGTCCTTTGATCGTAGCCACGCACATTACGTGCGCAACAGAGAATAAAGGGACCTACGACCCCATGTTGGCTATCAACTCTCTATCACTAGACACCTGGGAAAAACACCAGACTTAGACAGCTTCCCTCGTCAATAGGAGTCGGCTCCGTTTTCTATCAGTACCAAACTCTCAAGTAGGGGCTTTAACCCCTCGTAGTATGTCAGCCATCTAGCCTCGGAAATCACTCATAAGAGCTTTCAACCTGAGTTTCATAGCTGGAAGCTCGTAGAGGTGTCTTTACCAGCTTTCACAGAAGGTACTAGCTACCATCCGCTTAATGTTTGGCCAGTGTCGGGGGTCTCACTCCCATAAAGCGGCCTCGACAGAGATGCAGTCAACCACCGAGTTAAACCCTCCAGATACAGTACGTGGTCCGCCACTAGAAGGACCTATGTCAGGTTTACCAGACAAGGAACATCCAGGCAGAGAGGGGAAGCCTCTTGTCCCGTCCGGGTCAGGGCAGTTGACAATAGGGCGAGGAGATCTCATACCCTAAGAGCTTCCAACCCTCAGCCCGGTGGTTCCTCCGAAAGTAAGCCATAATCTTGAAATGCTCTCCCACATCTGTGGGCTAATGGTCTAAGCCAGGAATCGTCAAATAATTAATCATGAGATAGCGGTAACTCGGGAAGTGATTATATTTCACAGCAGTAAATTACATCTCAATATTTGAGATCAGGTGACAACACTTCACGTGCATACTCATCAGCTGATAAACTTGATGTTTATCATCGGCGTCTTGATATTTAGGCTATAGTATTGATTATAGTCTTTCATCGACGTCTTGTGTTTCGATTCTAGATCAAAGTTTCTCATAGATGTCTTGTGTTTCGGTTCTAGATCAAAGTTTCTCATCGATGTCTTGTGTTTCGGTTCTAGATCAAAGTTTCTCATCGATGTCTTAGGGCAGTTGACAATAGGGCGAGGAGATCTCATACCCTAAGAGCTTCCAACCCTCAGCCCGGTGGTTCCTCCGAAAGTAAGCCATAAACTTGAAGTGCTCTCCCACATCTGTGGGTGAATGGTCTAAGCCAGGAACCGTCAAATAATTAATCATGAGATAGCTCGGGAAGAGATTATATTTCACAACAGTAATTTACAATCAATATTTGAGATCAGGTGACAACACTTCACATGCATACTCATCAGCTGATAAACTTGATGTTTGTCATCGGCGTCTTGTGTTTCTGTTCTATGGTCAATTGCTCGTTTCCAAGTGGTTTGTTTCTGTCAACCGCTGATCCAAGATATCGCTCTCGCAATAGACTGGACTGCTGATAACGGGGAGATTGAGGTTTTAATCCCGGTCTCTTGCACTCAGGTTGGTTTATACTAAATGGTTTTATTCTCTCCCAAAATGCAAGTATATTATGCGTAATAAAATATTAAGCCATTATAAGGTATTAATAAAACATTACTAAGCCATTTATTAAGCCTACAATATAAAATTTAGATTTAAAAAAATGTAAATACTCTATAGACTAAAGTTGTATAAAATCATATAATAACCTTAAAAATACATTTTTCTCACTTTATTTTAAGTTATTTACCAATTAACAATCATTTGTTCTTTGCTTTAATTTTTCACACTATTTTTTTTAATAAAAAATTATAAATAAACCTATTATCAGCGTGTAGCAATAAAGTACTTATTATCATTATTCTAAAATAAAGGTTTTAACAATAATAATATAGTATTTATAAACATATAAAAGCTTTTCTTTTTAGCTTTCACCTGAATCATTCTGAATTTAGCGTCATTTTATATGTAGTAGAAATTATCTTTGTAATAAGATTAAAAAGTCATAAAATAATTTAAATTTCAACTAATATTTCTTACTATTACAATTAATTATGGGGATATAGTCAAGTGTTACCAAAAATTTTAATATTACTTCTAACACATGTATTTAATCTTTCGAAGTAGAGGGAACAATATCATAAAAACTTAAAATATAATTTTGTGTAATATGTAATTACGTGATGTTCAAATTTCTGTCAATAACACAATCTATTAAAAAAATTATGTATTATTTTAATAATATAAGCCTTATCTCAATCCATAATAAACTTCTTATATTAATAGTATTTTTATATAGCCTAATAATATAATTTCATAATATCCATACAGAAAGAAATGGTTTTTCATTATCCTCGAAGAATCAATGTTTCTCCAGTTTAAAATTTCACTAGCCCACTTATGGTTAAATGATGCAGTAAAGGGTATGGAAATTCTAGGGAGTAAATGTGTGTTGGGTTTTATTGGCGGAATATAGTAATATTCCTGTTCTATGAATCTTGAGAAACAGAATAGTTACTGAAATCATTTGACTAGGTTAAAAAAAACTTTTTTTTTTAATTTAGTAGGAAATTTCAGAAATTTCCGCACGAATAATAAAACATGTATTTTTTATATATGAAATCAGATAAAGTTAAAACGTAAAATAATGGGAAAATACATCATCTTGACAAAATACATAATAAAAATAAACCTTAGTAAAAGTCATTTTAATATATTTAAAATTAATAAGCTCATATATATATAAAATTATATATAATTATATATATAAAATTATATATAATTATATATATAAAATTATATATAATTATATATAATCATATATATATATATATATATATGACAAAGGCAAACCTAACTGAGAGATGGAGAAGAAGAAATCCTCCTCTGGAAGTTGATAAGAATTCCATAAACTTGAAGTGGTCATGAGATATAACACTTAATTTATTGAAAATATCAACTATGCATATAAATTGGTTGAAAACGTGCTTTAATTCATATTAATCAACTTAAGATTTTCAAAAATAACTATGCAGTTGCTAGTTATTAGTTAATTTATACTTTTATTCATCAATTCATTTATGACCACATAAGTCTTAATTATCTATATATTATAACCTTATTGTTCTTTTTTTTAAACCGTTTTACCTTAGTAAATATGTTACATATACTACTAATATTATATTTATTTTTATTTGACTACTTAACGTGGAATAAATTTAAATTTTTAAGTTAGTTGAATATAATATAAAAGTTCTTTTTCCTTATTATCTAATTCTTCTTGCCAAAAACTCATTATTGATGTTATAAAAAGTATCTAGGAGTGTCGAAAAAAAATCTCAACAGTCTAAAAAGTAAAAAGAAAATAAATGGCTGGCTTCCCACATCTGTGATCACGTGGAATAAAAGTCAGGTGCGTTTTGTGTAATTTATTTTGGGTTCGAACTCCGTATGAATGTACTAATTGTGTCTCTATCCCATTAAATGGTTTACCATGCCCCTATCTGCAAATTCGGGTACGTTTAGTCTAAAAAATTATTTATTTTTCATCCCTGTCTCTTAGTGCAGTCAATTATTTATAGCTCGGATGGTTAGTAATAAGCGGTGTGAAAAATAAAAGGTGGTTTTTAATCATAACTAATTAATTAGCGATAGTAAGATGGCAAACACACAAAGCGCCTCGTTTGACCACAGCTTCGTGCCAATTTTACCCAATGCTACACGCTCCCGGGATCTAACCAGGAGCACTCTTTGAGCCTGTAGCGAGAACAGCTAATGTCTGGTTTTGTTACAACAGCGGTATTAACTATCGAATTCTCATATTACATTGTTCTGGCTTGCAAGGGTAATTTTACAATAACTATGTCTTTCATCGTGTTCACATTATTTTACTTAAATTTCCAATTAAAGTTTATTTTTACAGTCTCTATGGCTTTCGGTATCGAAACTAACTAATTGCAAAACACATCCTCTATTAAAACGGCGACCTTTGTCATTATTAAAAACATCCGGTGGACGTAAAATAATCAAAATAATTATTATAACCGCTAAATGAGCTGCAAAACAGGGTGTAGAGACAGATACTAGAGGCAGTTTGCATTCTATAAAAAATGTTAAATTAACGAGGTTCATTCGTTCACGTGTTTTGCCTACTTTCAGCTTGTAAAAAAATTGTACACTCAACTCTAAAAGCTCCAAAGGGCTTGAAGTTAGTACGAATAAAAGTTTAGGTAAACAAAAGTTTAGAAATTTAAAGGGATTAAGATTTGAAGTATAAAATATTGATAACTCTTTTGTAAGTAATATTTCACGAAACGAAAGTTTATGATCAGGATTTACGTAACTTAAAGTAACAACGCTAGTAAAATACAGAAAATGAATCTGGACTGTTTGAAAACAAAATGTTCACTAAAATAGAATACAAGTATTTAGGGCTGATTAGGCTGCAAGTAATTGCAATAGAAGCTTTACTGGGTATTTAAAATATAAAGTGTTACAAGAGGCTAACAAGTTTTAATTTTCACGATTACCCACTTCGGTGGCCGCATGGTCTAACGTGCACTCGCATTAGACTAGACTGCCGATAACGGAAAGATTGAGATTCGAATCTCGGTCCGGTACTTAGGGGGGTTTTTACAACATATTTTCCCATTCTCTCTTAAGGCAAAAGCTGGTACAATTATTATTAATAAACCTCCCTAGTAGCTTAAACCATTAACATAACCAGTACATTTGAGTATAATAAAAAAAAAGTTCACGATGTATGAACTATACCGTTGAGGTCGTTTGTTTACGGTAAACAAACAAATGAAGTGCGAATTTGCCCTGTTGATGTCACTCGCACTACGATTGGCCGGATAGAACACGTGATACCCTAAACTTAACGTTCACATAATTAGAAAGTTATCTCTTGGACAACGTTAAGATAACTTTGGTTTGAAAGCATGAGGAGAAACGTTACGTTACGTTACGTGGACGTTAAGTTGATCGTGATACTATTATAGGTATAGAATCATAAATCAGTAATCATGAATATCTCTATAAAAAATTTTTTTACAGGAATTAAAGTATTAAATGTAGGATTTGAAAATCTATATGAATGAAATATACAAAGGTAGAAGAGCCCGTTTCGTAATCTAAAATATGAGTATTAATTAAGAAATATAAATCTGAATGCTTTCCACTACATAAGTTTAAGGAGCAAGAACAAATAATAAATAATTATTAAGACTTTTTTTTATTTATACCTTAAAACATTCGGCCAGAAAAGCGGATGTATTTTTTTAATTAAGAAATTAATCCTCGCAATAAAATGGAATATTTACTAACCTATATTCTAGTACTAACCTATACAAATATTTATAGATTCATATTAATATGTACGAGTATAACAGAGTAATTATAAACCTTTCTTAGTTAATAAATATTACACACTCATAAAAAGTGACAGTACTTTGTATTGGTTTTTATTTACAGTTTAAAAATGTTAAATTCCTCGTGTATCTACTCAATGGCTTTGTAATTGTATTGAGAATACTGTTTTAATGCTTTACAACAAACGTGCACTTAATACCCCCGGTTATAAAAACTACAGTCACCATCCGTTTGATAAGTCAATAAAATAATCCCAGATAACCTTACATATGCAAACGTAATGGAGAATATGTAAATACTCCAATAATGGCGCCAATAACGTGGTTTTGGATCGTTTCCAAAAATACCCGTGCCAGAGGAAGTCATTATAGTCATGGGTCTAGTTTTCTCGTCGGGGGGGTTGAGGGTTTGGGTCATGGTAAACAACCTAGAAATGAAATATTGAGGAGATTATGACGTAACGGAGTGTTGACTGCACCTTATGTGGGTGACTGAATGGTCTCAGAGGTTTCTGAAAGTCTCCGACGTAGTAAAAGCTCTTACTTGGCATAACTTCAGAGTTTGAGTAGTAATGGAGGTTACATTAGTGTTATAGATAACGTCGGGTAATCAATATGCTCTACGGACATAACCGAGTGTTACTAGAACTCTCCCTCAGGTCAAGGTCAGTGTAGGGTGTCCCGTTCCTAATGCTGTGTCATTATACACGTTGTGGTATGAACGGTATTATTACCATTGGGCGTTCTGTCTTACGACAGGTCTATTCCTTTTGTCACTGAATCGTGACGACAATAATATGAAATTAAATATCCGTGCTCCACATCGAATTTCCCGACAGGACTGTCTATATATTTACGTTAACCTCGGTGGTCTTGGGGTGAAATGATCGTATCAGAACACAATGTCCTTGGGTTCAAATCCACCCTAGGTTAACAGTTTTTTTCTTGAGCGAAAATATTCCGTAATGCATCTTTCTTCGGAGGGGAAATAAAGTCGTTTGTCCCGTGTCGAATTTGGCGTGTAAAAAACCCCTGGAAGGTGTGACAAAATTGGTAGGCCCTTTAATTCTCGCTCGTAGAAATTCAGTCGGTT
The DNA here is from genome assembly GCA_901482245.1 of Timema douglasi. Lineage (NCBI taxonomy): Eukaryota > Metazoa > Arthropoda > Insecta > Phasmatodea > Timematidae > Timema > Timema douglasi. Next base: position 140,582 of record CABEEJ010001420.1, read on the forward strand.
CATAAAGTGAACGTTAAATAAATAAATAATACATAAATTCACACTTATTGAGTAAAGATGAGGAAGGTAGACTTTAGAGGTATTGTAAGGGAAGATTAGGAAACAAGTTTGGAAATAAAAAGTAGATAATTTAAATTCTAATTCCCCGACCCCGGTAAAACAAATCAAGTAACCTTAACCCACATAATCACCGGTGCAGCTGAAGAATAAATTTTAGTTGTTTTAAATAAGGAGAATAAAATAAAGTTTACCGACTCATTTATGCTTTTTAACTGTTTAAATAGGTAAACATATTTTCCAAACGTATGCGTGTGCACGTGTGAATGTATATGTCGATAATATTTACAAAGTCGTACTATATATAGCTTGTTAGACCTAATTTAATAAATGAAAATTAATTTGTTCAAGTGACGTCAATGCATTCATAATTTTAATATATTTCCTTCCGTTTCAACCAAATTCGGTCACATAGCATAAAACTTAGTTGAATAAATATTTATTTTAACTCGATTCATCATGTGTGTACTTACATTAGCTCACATAATATTACTAATACTTGACCTAGCTTAACTTAACCTATCATATTGGCTCACATGATACCGGGTTGACTATCAAATTAGCGTTAACGTAACGTAAATAATTTAGAGGTTTGAGCAGGATTCACGTAACTTAACATCTTGAGCAAAACACAGACCGTGTGTGAAAATAAATGTTTCACTAAGATGAAAACTTAATATTTAGAGCTAATTAGACTGCAGGTACCCGCGAAATAAGGTTTACTGGATATAAAATAAAGTGGAACGAGAGGCAATGACGTTTTAAAGTTCCCGAGAATTAAAAATATATACCACGAGCAAACAAATGAAGTACTAAATAGCTCTGTCAACGTTTCTCGCAACATAATTGACTGGCTAGAACACGTGGTATCTTCACTTAAAGTTCACATAACGGGAAAGTTATGAAGATGCTACCAAAGAGCGTGGGTCCATAATAGCGCAGACGATCGGGGTGTAAAAGAGCGCAGACGATCGTGGTGCAAAAGAACGTAGTCACTAAAGAGCACAATCCTTAACTTCCGTAAAAAGTCGAGTGTATGTTTCCTTTCGTTTGTTTGACAGGAATGCGTAAGTTACTGGATCGAACAGCTGTCCAACTTCGTCCTTGAGAATGTTTGAAATCTGATTGCCTTCTAACCTCACCTGAACTAACCTAGCCTAACCTAACCTAACCTAAGAACGCCATACAAGTAACTTGAAAGTTGGGGCTTATAGAGCGATCTGTACATTTGCTAACCAGACCCGCCTTGTGTTGTTCTGGAGAGGGCACTATATTGTCACTTAACACTTGCGCTGTTTTGTACCTGCTATATATTGTGACTACGAGGTTGCGCTGTTTTGTACCTGCTATATATTGTGACTATGAGGTTGCGCTGTTTTGTACCCGCGCTCTTTGGGGCTGCAACCGAAAGTTATACCCTGGACAAATCGAAACGTGAGTTTTCTATTTTGATGGCTTCCATTAAAAAAATATACGTTACGTGAATGTTAAGTTTATTGTGATGCTGGCACTTGTAAAGAAAAAGGTGGGGATGTAGGGCGCGCGAGAAAAGGTGTTTTTGTAATTTTTATAAGAGCTTTTTCTTTGTTAAAATTAATCAATAAATTCTCCTGTAGGCCTACAAATAAAGTTTTCATGACAGATATTCAACAACCGTTTATATCACAATGTGAAGAAAATTGACCTATCTTTCTACGGGAGCAAAGGCCAAATCAATTTTTTTTTATAAAAACTACAAAATCGCTGGACTTTTCTCGCATCCCCTGAATACTGTCAGTTAATAAGTTATATTATATTAAGCCATAGAAACAGTAGAATATATAAAACGGTAGAGGTGTTCACTAAATCGTACTAATTACACTAAATGTATTACCGGAACAATACATTTCAAAGGGATTTGTAAAACCCTTATAGCGTAGCTTAGGGTTACCCTACATTCTCCATAAAGTTTGTAAATTACTGACAGGAGGGCGAGACATATAAAAAAAAGCAACAACTTTAATAATTCAACGTGCGTGTACAACTGCGATACTGACACTGTCGGAAAGTTTGTTCATTAACCTGATGTTCGGCCATGCGATGTCGGAAGAGCGTTACGGGACGTTTCACCCCCTCCTCCCCCCCCTCGCTTGTAACGAGAAAACAGCACCCCCAAAAAAGGAGTTTTGGGTCTACGTGCCAACTGTATTTGACATCAAAGGGTAGAGCACATACTTTATAATATTAGTCAGTAAAGTGAGCTATGAGAGAGGTTTGTGAGTGAAGGGTGTGGGGTATGGGGTATGGGGTATGGGGTATGGCCGGTGTCAGAGGATAAAAAACACAAGATCTACTCGGCGTGGCCACTAAAACTCTAGAATAAAAATTACATCATTATTGCCAATTTTCCTCGATCTTTTAAAAAAACGTTTTCCTTTAATTTTATAAGAATGAACTAAAGATTTTGAATGAAAATGTTTTGTAAACCTTGTGTTGAACACGTCACCAAATTTTAGGTATTTATCAATTATTTTCAATGCCTAAGTAAGCAGACTAACGGAGTCTTACACAATTCATGTCTCCTACAACTTCAAGTATGTCTTTAACACTTTAAAATACTTTAATATGTGTCTTTGTTAATAAAAAAAATCCTTACCATTTTCAACCGGGAGACTTCACCACGAACCACCACAGATCCCTGAAAACAAACAAACAGGGTACGGTTATGGAATTAGTCCACATCCTCGTCGCTCTTAATTAGGTCTGGATCAAAACGTCACTATTACACCTGTGTCCTCCGAATGAAGTGTCCCCTGAATAAAGTGTCCCCTGAATAAAGTGTCCCCTGAATAAAGTGTCCCCTGAATAAAGTGTGTCCTCTGAATAAAGTGTGTCCTCTGAATAAAGTGTGCCCTCTGAATAAAGTGTGTCCTCTGAATAAAGTGTGTCCTCTGAATAAAGTGTGTCCTCTGAATAAAGTGTGTCCTCTGAATAAAGTGTGTCCTCTGAATAAAGTGTGTCCTCTGAATAAAGTGTGTCCTCTGAATAAAGTGTCCTCTGAATCAAGCAGAGAGAAGGCAAATTAAATAATCGTGTGTATATAAATGTGTTACACTTTCTGGAGGTGTAAATATATTTTTGTAAATTGGGATGATTAGAAGAAGCGTTTGAAAAGTAATTGTGGGCCAAGTCAAAAGGGGGGAGGGAGGGGTTTCAGGTACTCAATTCCGGGAAATGTTTGAAAATTGTATGAATCAAGAAACTATGTTTAGATTTGTCTTTCCCTGGATTCTTTTTTTTTACTATAGGTCTTGAGAAATTATTTGAAGTAGCTCTCACCTGTTATTATTATTATTATTATTAGCACCACGTCTTACTACCCGTTCGGGTTATACGCACTCACGCTAATGTGTAATGGTAGGGTGATTGTGAGATGAAATGGAGGACCTACAGTTTAACGTGGAATCCGAACCACGCTGGAGGCCTGGCACTCCCCACATTCACAAGATGTCTGGTCAGAGGTGAAGGAAGGGTTTGGTAATCAGATAAATCTGTGCCGGGACCGAGGATTGAACCCCGGACCCCCAACACAGAAGTCCGACACCTTACCCCTAGACCGCCAGGTCACCGACCTCTCACCTGTTAAATTTCTAAGTAAAAAATATTCATCTAGGCGCTATTTGGAGTAGTCTATCCTCAACAAATATTTTGAAAATTATATGCCCCCCTATAAATAATTTATAGGGGTCCTCGACTTAAAATTCCCAACAGTTGGCAAAATTCAAGCATTTCTCCCTGGTAATCTCCTGAAAAATATAATTAAAGCATAATTCCTAGTTTTCCCAATCAGTGGCCACCATGTTGTGAATTTGACTCTCGTAAAATTCCAAATTATTGGAATACCGTCACTTATATGTGGAACATAAAGCCCTGTAGTCGTTTAACGAATAACTGCTCGTCTTTCAATAGAGAACGTTCTAAAGTTACTATAACTTATGATAGCAGATTTAAACGTATATAACTATGATATATTTTTAGTTTAGAAGTTACAAGGAAATGGTTATTTGAGGGGATCGGGGCAAAAACATGATAAGCCTTATAGATTTAGACGGGATGTATTCACTATTCAAATAAAATACTGAAATTTAGGTATAAATGTTAAATGGGATATCAGCCATCCTTAACTGACTATGAAAACATCTTATATTTCAAGAAGTAAGCTAACAGAAATCCCTACTAACACTTTATTATATATGGATTGAGTTACCAAACCCCTCCTTCGCCTCTGACAAGACATCTTGTGAATGTAGGGAATTCCAGGCCTCCACCGTGGTTCGGATTCCACGTTAAACTGTAGGTCCTCCATTTACCATTACACATTAGCGTAAGTGCGTATAACCCGAACGGGTAGTAAGACGCGGTGCTAATAATAATAATAATAATAATAATATATGGATTGAGGGTTATGATGTTTTGGTCCCGACCCCTTCGTTTGACGGCTTATTCATATAAAACTTTACCGGGAAACGCGACAATCCTTCTCCCTAATGCTTTGATTGTGAAGATCTTTTTTTTTTCTCTCCGAGATGAACAAATAATACTGATCCAGCCTCCACAAAGCAACCAGGAAATCTCCCAAATATAGTTCTGACATAAACAATGAAGACAAAGTTTGCAGTGTAACCTTGAGAGCATGACAAAAACTTTCTTTAGGATGACATTGAATGATGACACCTTCATCAGAGGCCAAACATAAATACGGGAGGAATAAGCCACGATTCTGATCCATCCGATGAATACAATCAACATTTTGTTTTTAAGAATAGGTTATAATGAATCATCATTTCCAATTCGTGGGAAATATTTTACTCATACAACAGATTTTTTCTCGAACTTTCCGCTAAGATACATAGCTGAAAATTCGCACATTGATAAATTAAGTGGTGTTAAGTGATTATTCAATACACAATGCAATCTAGTACACTATACGGCTCATTTCTAGTGCATTTAATTCCACTTTAAATGAGAGGTGGAGAGGCTAATGTTCTAGATCTTGCTCATTCGACCTTGTCTGACCTCTGCCCTCCTGGCGTATGGAGGAACTCATTTCTGAGGTGGGGACACCATTATTCCCAGATGGTAGAATGATACGTGAGAATTATGATGGTGGAAAGAAGGAGGGACTTGCAGTTTAACGTGGGCTCCGAACCACGGTGAGCGGATGGGTCTGGTATTACACATATTCAGTTTAGTAATAAGATAGATCTGTGCTGGGACCGAGATTTGATCTCCGGACCACTGAGAGAAGTCTGACGCCTTGCACCTAGACCACCAGACCACGTTTAAAGTGTCATATACTCTACAAATCAAAACATGGTAGTATATTTGGCAGATTTTTCTCAGGGGACAAAGAGAAATATAAAAGACGATGTGTCTTTGGAAAGAGCAATGAATCAATGACAACGAAAATGACGTGTGTTCCTTTTATACATCAACTACATATTCACTATATTTCTTTCTTTCTTTTCATGGCTCCTTGGTCTTATAGAATGTGGCTTCCGATACGAGTTTTTCAATGCACGTACGTATTTTACGGGCAGGTCTTTGGAACACTAGGTGAAAATAAACACTTTTGGGCGTTGGGTTTTCTTTCTTCCTGAAAAAAAAAAAATGTTGCTTTCTAAACTTACTGTGAATGTAAATACGGCTCATGTTCACAGAATAAAATCAGTATTCTAACAAAATTGATTTAATTTATCTTATAAACTTACAGAGAAGGAGTTTTTAATAAGGTCTAAATTTTTATATGTCTAAAAATAACCAATATAGAGAGACCTACCTACCTTCCATATACAAAATCAATATATTTTAGAAAAAAAAAAATTTAGTTTTTTCATTTAAACTTATGGGTTAGTGTGTCGAATAATATACCCGTAAAAGAATGCAAATATGGTGCATACATTTTTCTTGACACGGCTACACACGTTGATACGTTTAGGTTTGTAGAGCAGTATTGCATTAACTCAAGGCCTGACATTAATTTAATTCACTTTTTTTTTAATATGTCTTTTGATAAAACTTTGAGCATAAGCTATCACAAAAAAAAAACATTGAAAATATATATTTATGTGGCTGTCCCTATGGATATGTAGCACAATATTGTTGCTTTTTAATTCAAATTAACAAATATTTCCTCTCAAACTTTACATGAATAAGCCATAATATTAGTCTTACCACACGTCCCAATTTGACCAAGATTGTCCCGGTTCGAAGGTCTCGTCCCGGGGTCCCGGCCGGTTTGTCATTTTGTCTTTGTCAGAAGAAAAATGTTGAGAATATCGAAAATTAAACACAAGAAATGAAAGAAAATATGTAAATATTAGTTCATTGGTTAACACTACGTACTTATATATATTATTTTCATTTACGTCACCATAACATCCAGAGGTATGAGCCCAAAAAACTGTTCAAGGCACTAAAAGGAGGATGGAAGCATTAATGTTGATATAGTTATGAAAAAAAATTACCAATTTTTTTATGATCGATGTGTGTCCGACAATGAGCTATGGGAAAATAGTTTGGGAGGAGCAGAATATTCTGTCTGGATGAACAACAGTAAGCTTATATGGGCCCGAAATTGAAAAATCAACAGAAAAAAAATTAATGAAACACTTGCAAATGGTGCAATAAACTTAGATGAACTGTTTTATGAAGTGGTGGTTTCCAAGACATTTTGGTCATCAGACTGTGACACTTTCAAAACTTCGAACGTAAATTGTGAAGAAAAGTGGCTTCAACAATTAAATCACTTTCAAAGACCAGAACATTTCTCGGCCGAGTTGGGGAGAACATTTTATGCTCCTGTCTACAGGGTGTTCTCACTGATGAACAATGTATGGCTTCAAGAAAGAGGAAGAATGGCAGAATCGACAGTAAAAATACTGTACTGCAAAATAAACATTGAAATAAGTTTCAATGAGTTTTTTTAAATATAAAGAATAGCAAAGCATTTCTAAAAAAAAAAGTTCACGCAAGTAGTAACAAATACGATTGGTATCAACCATATAATAATAGTCATTTTTAACTGTGGATTTTAAGTTTGTTAAATTTCCTAGCCTGTAGTAAATTATGCTTTATAACTTCATAGTTTTACCCGTATACTCTTATCAGTAATACACTCAAGTACAGTTCTATCAGTGAGTTCGGCTTCTGTTTTCATCTAAATAAATTATCAAAAATAGCTTTTAAGTGGGAATTAATTTTCAAAAATGTATATCCTCGATTACATCATGAAGATCATTTGGAATGGCAAGGAATGATGGTGGGGGGGGGGAGGAGGGGGGTAATCTCGTAAAAATATAGATCTATTAACGCTAATTTCCCCTTTTACGCCACAAAGGGTTCTGCATAATGATTCTCTTCTGGTAAAACCCTAAAGGTGTCCCGGTTAAGTCTACATAATTTGTAAAGAGAATATAATTTTTCTTAATTTGTGATAAGCATGATAAACATTGATACAGAGGGGCTATATATAAACTTTAGATATAATTTTTTAAATATTTTATAAATATGATGTACAACTATACTCATATTTATATATTACGTTACCAATACTGAATATTAGTTGAACTATAATTTTCGCTCAAAATGTACCTTGTTCTCAAACTACTGTATCACAGAAATAAAACCAATAAATAACATTTTATGTCATATAGTAAAATAAGTTACATCTCGTCTAGAAATGTAAAACGAACTGTGGATTATTAAAAAAGAAAAAGAGCTCATTTTAAAGTGTTAATATTCAAGTGAGACCACCTGATAGTATAATAAATCTCTTACAAATATTCATAAAAGTTCAGATTTTAAATCTAATTTCTTTTTTCAATTTCCCACAAATTTAAGAAAACGGATAAGAGCCTTTTTGAATATACCAATAAGGCTCTGAGTTATAATACAATATGGGTTCCAAAACTATTTTTTAAGGGACAAAATTGACGTTCAAACATTTAGTTCTACTACAACATTTCAGGAATCGAATCCCTGTGTCCTCTGACATTTATTAAAATTTTGAATTTTACTACAGTCCAGGGGTCAGCATTATGTTCCCCGCGGACGCCACAGCATCTTCCTGAAAGATTTTGGCTAACCGCCTTATATTTTGTAATTCCGTACATTTTTTGTTAAATAGTGTTTTTTATAAAGGTTATATAATAATCATTAGTCCTAAATTTTTTATTCCTTTAATATCTTCATAAAAATGTTTTAACAATAAGTCTACTTTGTAACATTCCTCAAAATTTGAGGTTCATATATTTAAATCTGAAGAGTGAAACTATTATAGTTTATATTTTGTTTATTACATTTAAAATGTATATGTATATTTTCAACTTGTCTCTAATAAATAGATCCATAAAAGGTGAAAATTCTAATATAATATCGACATTTTTCTTGGTTTGGTTACATTTCTGTTTTAAATTTGTAACGATTCAAATATACAAATCTTTATTTAATAAAACATATTTGTAAAATTCCTTGGAAATGAGGCGTTTGAAAACATCAACAAACCTATCATTTATTTATCTGGTAGCGAGTGTTTTGGAGGTACGTCTTCAGTTATTTTATGCATTCAGTTTAGAAACTGAATAGTGTTTCTTATAGAAATAAAGTGCGTATAACCCGAACGGTTAGTAAGACGCGGTGCTAATAATAATATAGAAATAAAGAATACACTTAAGTAATCGGTTACCTATAATATGATCTTTGATTAACATATAAAAGGAAAAGTAGAGCGTTTATTTAATAGTAAATAAAGAATAATAGTAATAATAAAACCCGCCTCAGTAGTAGGCTTACGCGCTAGTTTTGTGTTAAAGCGGACTATCGAGGACGGGGAGATCGAGATTTGAATCTCGGTTTGGTGAGCTTGGGTGGTTTTTCAAACGTGGTTTATCCCTTTCTCTCCATGAAAATGCGTGTTAACCTCGTCTAGATTTAACCCTGCCCATTCCTAGTCTATTTATTGTAATTAGTACAGAAGCTTATAACCCGAACAAATAGTAAGACGCGGTTCTAAATTAAAATAATAATAACTGTCAATATCGGCGGTCGTTAAATAAAAGGATTGTTATCTGATCAAACAACTCTGAAGTCTCGCTGTCCGGAATAACTCCCAGTGACAGTTGACAAGACGTTCCGGGAGTTAGTAAGGCGCCCTACCAAGTAAGACTGGGAGTGGAGTTACCTTACCTCTGCACACATTTAGTTTGACAGGGAAATACCAACCGTCTTATTTACATCGTTAGTTTTATTTGTGTCCACGACAATATGAACAGTTATCTAATGTATTGACTATTCAAAAACCTATTCCCATGAAATAGAACACTAAATATGGACGGCTAAAGGACCACTGAGGCATAAGTTGAAGAAAAAGGAAGATAAACATTAATATTGTATTAGTTTTATGAGTTTATTCAGCCGTAACAAAAGGTATTAATTTTCTCTAACGCGTCTTTCTTTAAGGAATCTATTTTTTTACCTCTCCTGACTATCAGAATATTCACTAATGTGGTAGAGATGAGTATAATTATGTACCCGTGTTTCCGAAGAGAGATAGATTGATGGATTTAGTTGAGTAAATATCTCTCCAGTAAATTCTGCCCAAGATTAGACCCTGACCTCTTCTTCACTGTTAAACTTAAAGGACGAGAGTGACGCTCTTCGGTGTGAGAATCTATTAATTTATGTTCTGAAACTTGTTCATGATTATATTAGTTTAAACATTTTTATTGTTTTGTTATTAAATTTTGCTTGAAGCTAATCGCACCTTAAGTTGGGTTAGGAATAAATATCAGATATAATATTTATGAATAAATATAATCATCAATATATTAGTTTATCTAAATATAGTGTTAAGATTTTAACTTAATTTTGCTTGATTTTTTTACTACTGTCTAATCTCTGAATTTTTCGATATCACTTGTGACGCCCACAGATAATCTGGAAGCGTGTGTAAAGAACAACCAAGGGATCACAAGAGAAAACATAGTTTTATTTTAATTAAGTCAGGTATAAAGGTAATGAAGATACATCATATATTTTTAAAATGGTATAGAGAACCTATTTGTAGTCTGGCAATAAACATAAATTCAAGATGATTAAACTTAATAATAAATGTACATAATATCACATAAGATAGAGATTACCGACAAACTATGTATATGAAATAGCGAAGCCATAAAATTTATTTTAAATAAATATATATTATATATAATAAATAATGTATTCTGTCAAAGCAGACACAAGGATAGTAAGATAAAGCGGTTAAATCTATGATATATAAGTTTAAACAATTGCCGTGCAATTCTATACTTAAGTAACAATGGATAATTTACTTTTATAATTTACTTTTAAGTGTATAAATATGTTTCGTAAACCGACGTTAGAAACTATACAACCTAACATGATAACCTAATTTGAATTAAATAAATATACAATAATTTACGCTATTAAAGCGCGTACACTTTATTTTAATAACCTCCCTGAATCTCATAAAAATAATGCAATCACATAGCTGATCTAAGTAGAGATGAGAGCGCACCACAAGTATACAAACAGTACTAACGTAAATCATGAATTCCCCTTAAAAACAAATATAATTGACTCGCGGTTCATCCACGTTTAACCCCACCAGAAAACCCATCTATGAAATATGGTTGTAATAAAGCAAGCCCAAACAGTAATTTTGAAAGGCACACCTCCCCATCATTTATATCAGAACAGAATTTTGAATAAAGTTTCCTAGCCCTAGTTCATATCGGTGCCCTCACCTTTGTGCAAGCCAGTGGTACAAGGAGTGACGAGGTAAACAATACAAGCCATTATATAGTAGATACAGCCTACACATGTTCTCAGAGGAGGGGGAAAGCAGGGCGGAAACAAAGAACAAAAGGAAGGGAGAAGACTAGCGCTCTCGAAGCTTAGCGGTCAGTCCAGTAACTACTCGAAGTTTACAGAACATCTCAGATAGCGGAACCGGAAACGATCTTGGTCAAGTTAAGTCCTTGTTTGTTGTGGGCCGGGCTTCGATGACTAGCGAAGCGCTGACCAGCGTCTCGTTTCAGTCGAAATTGTTCAAGCTACGGGAGAGGATGTCTTAGTGTGTGCTAGTGCTCCATCAGACAGAGAGAAGCCAGGCCGGTGCTGGTGAGTGTTGTAGTTCCATATTACTGGGTGGTATGCGTTGGATGTTGTTATTCGTTATAACATCGTTACACACTCGACACGTGTTTAGCTTTAAATCACTCGTGTCCAATTAAAATCTTACATTCATAAAAATGACGATATTAAATTAATTAAATAGGTTAGAGAGTGCTTCAATAGTTTAAAATAAAATAGCACGAACTGATTTAAATCCCTTTTGTAATTTACAAGACAAAATCTATAACTCAAAATTATACAACAAAACCTGTAGTTTTCTATAATTTAGGCTGTTTGCAATAATTGTTTATAGGTTAGATTATTGTTGATTACTTAGAAGTGTAAATAAAAGTGCTAACTTTTTTTTTGTATAAGCAATTATTAACAGTAAATTGTACTTATTAACTACATCAATAAATAAATTTAATACAAGTGATTATCAACACGTCTAAATATGCATAGTGTACAAAGAATATAATTAATTAGTAGGTTCAAGAGTTCTAGACATACATTTATATTTTATTTACCATATGTTATAGCTATTTGTATAATAATATATATTAGTAGTTAGTAATAACACCTCTTCAATAAATGTAAATATACACAAAGAAATATATTATTCATTTAGCTATCTATGAAAGTTTATTACTTTTATATGTTTCACTATAACATAAATAATAATAGAAATAAAACGTATTTATTATTTCTAATTAATTACTCATAGTAAAAATATTAAAACATATTTAGCAGATATAATGTTTTTCTATAAGTTTATTTATAATAACTAGGAAATTAATCATTCCATTGCATTCCCCAATATAAAAACAAAATTTTCTAATAAATTGTAATACTTTGTGCTACTTTGATATATTATTTGACGAATTAATACTATAAATGCTACCAAAGACCAATTGATATTATAGGGCCTATTTGACCAATTTATATTATAAATGCTAAATGAATATCCACAAGATCAATTAATAACATAGGGCCCTCTAAACAGATCCGGCTCCTAAAATGCTGTTGGTTAAATAAATTAATATTAATAAATTCCAAAGTAATGTTCATCTTCACAACCAACTGTTTCAAGCCTGTGGCTCAGTCAGATTAATAAAATGTCTCCAGCTTCCTTTATCCTTCTACCATTCTTCTCCTTTCACTTGCACACTTTCTGCTATATGTTCCTTCACTCTCTTTCTTGACCTCCCTGAGCTTTGTTTCCCATGTAATCAATTTTCACATTTTCACAATTTTCTTTGGCAACCTCGCCTTCTCCATTAACATTAAATGTGCAAACCATTCTAATATTTCTTCTCAACTATCTCATGTACTCGCGGTACCTCGACTCTTTCCCGGATTACTTCATTCCTAATATCTTTTCTCCTCGTGACACCTAACATGCTCTTCACAAACTCCATTCCCATGGTCTAAGCTTTCCTAGTCTCTCTTACATTCAATGACCATGTTTTTTATGTATGTGTGACAACGGGTTCAAAGTTCGTCCTATACAACACTTACATAGCAGGTCGCTTACACACTTGTAGACCAAATGTCCCTGCTGTCTTCTTCTAGTAAGATCTCTTCTACTTCTTCCTTTCATCTCAATCATTCTTCCAAGATATTTTACATTCCCCACCCCATCCAACTTTATAGCATTACTAGACTTCATCATATTCCTTTTCATTACCATCACTTCACACTAAACCATTCTATAGTTCATTCCACACTATTCCACTTCCTCATACATTTTCTGTACAGCCTCTATACTTTTAGTAAACTATTCATATTTGTTTTTGTCTGTGAAATTATAATGAAACATGACCGAGAAGAAATAGATTTTATGCCCTAATTTTGTCATGTAAATAAAGAACAATTTTAATATTAATAATAATAATTGATCATTTATTCCTAAAAGATAGCGATAGACCATTGCTGTAAAAATATTTTCCCAAGACGATAAAATAAATAACATTTACGTTTTGAGAAATGTACTAATATTTAATTACTAAAAGGCGTTAGAGAGCTATTCCGTTATTATTATTATCATCACAGCGTCTTACTACCCGTTAGAGTTATACACACCAAGGCATTCCTGGCATTCCACACATTCTCAAGTTGTGATTAATACACGTCTTGTCAGAGGTGAAGGAAGTGTTTGACGATCTGATAAATCTGTGCCGGGACAGAGGATTGAACCTCGGACTCCCAGCACAAAAGTCTGACACAATACTACCAGACCACCCGGTCACTGAATGCGTTAAAATTAGGGTATTTCTGTACAACCAAATCTCAATAATTTGTATTACTATAATTTTCTATTATCTAAGAAAATTTGGTTTATAAAAATACATTACAAATTTTTATTTTTATTTTTAATAGTACTTCAATGTTGCAATGAATGTTATTTATTATCTCAAATATTTGAGGGGATATGAAAATTTCCACTTCTGTTAAATAGGCCTATAACCAAAAGTAAAATTCTTGGGAAAGTTATAATAGGCAATTTACTAATATTATTACGAATTTTAATCAAATCATTAGAGCCTATTTTGAGAAAATAGTTTTTTTCTGTTCTCGCCCTTTAATAAACTAATATTGATTCTAGTGTTAGACCGACATAACAAACAGATGGCATCACAAAAACAATTCTTAGTGTTCGTGAGGAACAAGAAACGTCGACATTCATCAACATCTCGGTCTAAATTCTTGTTATGGTCGCTATACTTAACCTTTAGTATTAAAATGTTAACAAAATACAAATAGAACTGCGTATAGCTTGAAACTATTGATTTTATTCAAATATATTTGAATAAAATATTTATATTATAAAAAGATTTTCATATTAGCAATGACATTTAATGGAGCTAGGAGAATATGATTTTTATAAATATGAATCCACGCATCAGTACTAAACCTTAAAAATCATTTTGACGAAAAATTGAGAGTAGCCACTTTGTTTGTTTATTAACAATGAATAGAATATCTTGAATACGAGTATATGTTAAGAGTGTTCTGAAATTTTGTCCAAACATTAACTCTTTATTTAAAAAGTTTTGACATAATTCCAGGACTCTCTCGATATGTATTCAAGAACTGTTGATATAAACATGTCCAGAAAAAAAACCTTTATGTTTCTACTGGAGAAATATTTGATTTATTTTAGACAAAAATTTCAATTCTCTAAAAACTGTCAATACACTTGCACTACCTTCTGCCACATCTTAAAGGAAACTACCCTTAATTTTAGGGTTAGATATCCAATTACAAATCAACTTGGGGCAAACCTATGAAAACATTAGATATCAAGTTTTAACCCTATAGATAAAATAGTTTAGGCGCTCCTCCGAGGTACAGACAAACAGCATTGGAAAAACACTTTTTCGTATTAGGGTAGGTATCAAACTATAAAGTTGAAAACAATAAATTTTAGTTCAGTATTTTAATTTCAAGCTTCTTGAGGATTTGAGGGATTATTGGATTCAATGATTCTATTGACTCCATGTTAAATTAAAAATAAAATCTTCCAATTGAAAACATATTAAGAGTTTTACAATTTAAATTGTTTTAATATTTTAAGGAAATATTTTTTAAACAACACGAAATACTTGCGTTGAATTTCTATTTCTGTAACGTATAATAATATTTGCTAAATTCTCACCTATAAGTGAAATTAAGCTCAGGAGCAACCCTCCAAGAAGGATATAGAAGGAAGCAAGGAAATGCCCGAGATCCAATGGCTTCAGGTCAACTATTTTACTTCTATTACGAGCCGATAGCGTCAGTTCGTAGTCATCGTCGTTGAACCACTTTATAGGAAGGCCTGCTTCAAAAACCCTTTTGATGATAATAGTTATCCGGTCTTGAAATGGGGAAACATAAGGAAATTGAAAAACAACACGAAATGAATAAAGACACTCGTCCATTATGTGCATTCAAGAATGGCTTCCTTCAAAATAATCATCAAGTTTTATGTATATTTTGGCATAATATGATGTATCCAAAAAAGCCACGGTTCTATTAAATGCAACCATGTCAAGAGTTGATTTGGTATTTTTTACAAAATATATTCTTTGTAATAGAGTTTTTAAAATTGTGTCGTTGGGGTTATTATCACTAAATATAACATTCACATCATCTCCTGCGCCATCTATTTGAGGTAAAGCTAACCTCAGTTGAGAATCAACCAATTCATCCAAGGTATTGATGTCGGAGTAGTAATGTGGTACCGTCAAGTAACTGGTCAGACTTCCCTGATATGCGCCAATCAGAACTAGGCTTGCCAACAAACAGGACATAACAAATATTTTTTGAGTCGAGGAAACTAATTTAAAATTCGTGGAACCACTAATAAATATTCGAATAGTCTCTAAGACTGTTTCCATTTCCAAAGACGTATTCGGTATAAATAATTTCCAGATCAACATAATAATTGGTAGAACACCCAAAACTAGTGCCCAAGTACCCCAAGTGAAAGGGAGAAATACGTTCAGGTACTTTGGGAACCGTTGTGCCTTAGGAACTACAAGTACAAGACAAGCTTGATGGAAAGATGGTGTTGAGATAAATTGATTTCTTATATTCTTCGCGAACCAATTTCCAAATATATCTGGAACTAATTTGTCAACATTTTCGTCTCTTTTCTTTCCGTAAATATCTAAACCGTTATGATTTGACCTAATGTTCATAAATGTTGCATTCATGTTTCGTAAGATCATTTGGAAACAATTATATTCAAACTTTAACTGACCTGATTTCAAACCATGAACCGTTCTTCCCTCCGATAGTTTTATTTCATATCCATGAACATCGTCTAGTTTATCTCTAAAAATATCACCATTACCGTTTTCCTCTAGAGTTCTTGACCATTCCAAAAATGATCCCTTGTTTTTAAACTGGTTGAAAATCCACGCAGTTGTAGAAAGGTTTTGTGAAAAAGAATTATTATATTGGTAGTTTCTTGAGGAAATGCCAGGAAAATAGATCACTACTACATTCAAAATATGATACTCTTCCCAAATTCTTTGGCAAGGTACTTTCAACCAGTTTATTTCGTTTCCAACCCATGTAGTAGATATTATAATAAATGGTGCTCTTGGATTACCTAAGAAAGATTTTAAAAATCGACTCAAACATGTCCAACATATTTGGTCGTTATTATCAATAAACCAAAATACTACCCTTGGTACCCCTATTATGCCATTGAATAATAAATCATCTGAGAACATTTCTTTTAGCTCAGTTTGGTCCTCTTGCATTTGAAGAGTCAATGTTGGGAAGTATTCTACCAAGTGAACTTGCCTAAACAATTCGTTTGAATGATGAAGACAGTTTTCTTGTAGAGCAACGACCGCCAGAGGTCGAGATCCACTTCTTCGAACAACATCAACGATGGAGTGAACAGTTTTGGTGAAATCATTACTAGAATTGACATAACACAACTGGAGCGTGGAATTTCGTTTCAATGTTTTTTACAAAATAGATAAACAAAATAATATTTAAAACTCTCATAGTATATTTTACTGTACCAACATTTACTATAACTTTACAATTAATCGGTTTTGTAATATAATAAGAAATGTTACATGAATATAATAATAGTAATATATCATGGAAACAGTTAACACTAGCTCAATTCCACTGTTTCCGTTATATCGTCACTGTTATAGGCACACAGACACAAACAAGAATATGTAATCGGCGGATACAACACTACTTATTAAATAAAAGAAAGGAGAAGGGCGTTGAAACAATGGAAGATTGATCACGTTTTATAAAAGTTCTTATTGAGTGACCTGATTTTTTTTCAAAACAAAGAACTACATGTTTCCACAACAAACAATTTTAAGCCACGGCTTGTTTCAGAACAATTTCTATTATAATTGCTACACTACAGGCTTTTTTTACATAATATAGTAGGAAACAACACTATCCATATATAATTATTTACAACTCAAGTAATTTAAAATCTGTTAGATCCTATATGAAGGTTTCCATCATATTTTAAGGTGGCTCAAATTAGGGTTTATTATAACCTATATAGATGTATAGCGCGAAGAGATATTTTATTGTAATACACATTTTGATTTTAAAAAACAACACAACCCTCCTCGTATACCGTCACTAATGAGAAACAACCTATGTGATACCAGCTTTCTATTATTATTATTATTGTTGTTTTGAGGCCCATCGACACATTGAGGTCATTAGGGCCTTGAAATATATTAAAACTTAGTCTAATCCCCATAGGGGAGAAACGT
>CABEEJ010001421.1:0-29267 GCA_901482245.1 Timema douglasi
GGGTGATGGTGAGTATGAGGGGATAGTATGAGAGTGATGGTGAGTATGATGGTGATGGTGAGTATGAGGGGATAGTATGAGGGTGAGGGGATAGTATGAGAGCGATGGTGAGTATGAGGGGATAGTATGAGAGTGATGGTGAGTATGAGGGGATAGTATGAGAGTGATGGTGAGTATGAGGGGATAGTATGAGGGTGATGGTGAGTATGAGGGGATAGTATGAGAGTGATGGTGAGTATGAGGGTGATGGTGAGTATGAGGGTGTGGAACTTGTAGAAACACTTTCAAATCCAACCTAAGCGTGACTAACCAAACCCTGGTGACCACTGCGGGTGATTCCCCTTTCAGGAAAATTACCCAAGGTACCAGCCGGGAATTGAACCCGGGACCCCTAGGCTCATAGCCAGGTGCACTGATCACTAAACCATGGGCCTGTTTAATGGATTAATGTTTTAATGACGGTGGGCTTCCAACAGATTAGAGCAAGGCATACTTCTAAAAATTATAAGCCTAAATATTAGATAGATGAAAATAAAGATACTTTATTTAAAAAAAATACATCTGATTATCCACACAGGACCTCTGGCTGGAGCCTTGCTATTTTGATGCTATACAATAACAGGGAGTCCAGCATCCTGGAGAACAGGGGAAAATCAGGGAATTTGCTTGGTCAGGGAAAAATCAGGGAATTTGCTTGGTCAGGGAATTTGATCAAATTTCTGGAATTTTCACATATATACTAAAAATAATAGGCATAAGCTACTTTCATTTACAATAACCAACTGTCAAAATAACATTTTTCTCCCAGTTAATACTCACTGCAAATTTCTTTTAGTATAGTTGTCCATGTTGAGTATACTAATCTCAATTCTAAAAGTCAACACGAGATTTTCATCTAACCTTTCCACCCCTCTATTCCACTTCTTTAGCCAAAGTTGAGTCATTAGTTCATTAGCCAGTGTAAGGCGATCTCTTAATGTATAAATATAATCTAACTGAATTCTAACTTAGATCGCACAATCCAATAGCCCTTTACTTTAAGCTGACATCATTTAACCCTTTCATGGAGTGTTACAATTTCAAAATGTGTGTGTGTATCTAAAAATACTACACTAAGTTGCGATTTTAATACAAACATGTTTATATTATAGTGACTGGAAAAGTTGTAAATTGGCTTTCGAAAACCTGGAAAACTCATGGAATTTTAAAATATGGTTTGGCTGGACACCCTCAATAAGCAACATTATCTTATAACTACTATGCTGTGCATATGAATTAAAACAAAACAATAACTCTAATTGAAGTGTAAACCAACTTAACCTAATTTCATCACCACTCTTTTCAACATATCTTTCGGAGCGTAATGTTGCTCCCCACAGTGCTATGGCTGAATAAAGGGGTGCATGTAATTTATAGCGACAGTAATGAGAGTGTATGTTACTATCACTGCGTGTTGACACGATCACTGTATCACTACTCTGAGTTTATCTTTTCTTGCAGGTATAAGTTTGTAAAGTGTGGTTGAGGAAGATAATGGGATTGAAAGCCGCAGTTCAGGCTCTAAAGTAAGTAGTAGCGTTTTAGTCCCGACAAACATAATATGTCAGCATCATTAGGCACATGGTATACAACATCAACCTGGTCTTATCTGGTTCACCATTGATGTGGAGGTCAGAGTTAAATTATCAAAGGGTGTTTGCCACCACACACATGCGGGTACATTTCCTCTAAATCTTACCTTCCTTGTGCCTATATCATTATATGTGGTGTAATAGGTTAGCCAAAAAGTGAGAATATGTTTTTTTTTAACTATTCAGACAATTTAATTTTGGCATACGGAATGATTAAAGTCTGACGTCTTAACTTATTTGGAAAATGCGCGCGCCTGCAGATTTGATTTTTGACATAACCGAAAAATGTATTCATGATTAAACTAATGATTCTCCTTTCACAGTGATAAATGATTGGTTAGAGGACTGGGGGTGTGTTTGTTCTTGAACTAGACCTTAGTTAGCTTATAAGTTGTGTGCTGATATAATTATTCGATTCATAACCCCCCCCCCCGATCAAAAAAAAAGTCACATAGTACAAATTCAAATATTTTATTACCAACTCTAATAGAGAGTGAATCAAATATTTTGAAATGAAAATGATTAGAATAAAATTAATCTATAAACTTTATATGAAGACAAATTAATTGACTTTTAGATTCGAATTTTGAATTTTATCGAAACATTCTGGTAGGCTTATCTTCATCTATATGAATTTTAAATTTTAAATCTGATTCAAATCTATCAAACATTAATATTTATAGTTTCAAATCAAATATGAATCCTAACAAGATTCAAATATGAAATTTCAAAGTTTTGCACAAGCTTAGTAATTTGTAAAATTGTTCTAAATTCAAGCCTCTGTTTAGCTTTGAACCTAATAATAGTTCTATACCTAGGTCTATCAAAGCTATATTTAATAGACGTTTATTATGTTTATTTTAGGAAGGCAGAAAAGTTAAAAGAAAAAGTTCAAAACTCCAAGGACATTCTTAATGATGGCGAGGCATGGTTGTGTCAGAAACAACTTCAGGTGAGCCCAAAACCAACCATGGTTTGAGTTCTTAGGCTGTATCCGAATAGTCCAGGGCTCCATAGTCGGACCCTCGAGCTTTAGACGATGCGTCCGGGGTTCAATCCCCGGTCCCGGCACAGATTTATCTGATTACCAAACCCTTCCTTCACCTCTGACAAGACATCTTGTGAATGTGGGGAATGCCAGGCCTCCACCGTGGTTCGGATCCCACGTTAAACTGTAGGTCCTCCATTTCATCTCACAATCACCCTACCATTACACATTAGTGTAAGTGCGTACAACCCGAACGGGTAGTAAGACGCGGTGCTAATAATAATAATTAGACTTGATGCAGTCTTGATGAGTTTACACTTCTCGTGCTGTTCATAGTGAAGACTGCATCAATCTTTGAACGTTAACAAGCAACACCCTTGGCCCCGCAGTGCTGCTTACAACTGAAGACATTAGAAAAAATGTAAACACTATCTTTATTTAAAATGGCGGAAAACGTAAGTCATTGCTCTAGCAGACGAAACAATAATACTAAAAACAATTTCCAGTCAAACACTGCAACTGCGAGAACAGCGCATGGCTGGTGGTCTTAGTATCCATGGTGACCAAGACCTCGAGCAGGGTGTATAGGCATCCCTCGTGACTATTCGGACAGATGTATACTGGGTCACGTGATTGTCATTGTAATTATCAAGGGCGCGAGTCAAGGTGACGCATAAGTAGACTATTCGGATACAGTCGTATTTCTCGGCAAGTGGCCGGCACCCATTTCCCTCTGACCTGAAAGGTCGGGATTCATTTCTGATCAGTTGCATCGTGGATAGGTTATCCGCACTCTCGTGTTTCCATTATTTACGCAAAAATTGGTGCAGTTCCTGGAAATATAACATTCCTTTCAAAAATATTAAGTTAAAAATTCTCTCCTGTCGGTAGCTAAGCCAAACGTATTATTGTGAAGGCCTATCATATAAATAACAAAATAAAAACAGTATTGGGGGTCAAGTGGTCTAATGTGTCGCTCACAATAGATTGGACTGCTGATGACGGGGTGGTCAGGGTTTGAAACCCGGCGGGTTTTATTGAGGATGGTTTTTACTAAATTTTCTTCTCCGCTCCACAAAAATGTAGGTAGATTTTCTCTAAATTCACCCTTCCTCATTCCTAACACATTAAACCTGGACAGCTAGTAAGATGCATTGCTAAAAAAATAACTAAAAAATTATACCTTTATTAAAGTATATGAACAAAGTCCCAAAATGTGTTATCTTATTGCAATATGAGTAAGATTTATAATGTAATTTACTACCGTATTTAAATTCAGTTAAAGGAAACAAGCATAATCTAGATTGACTTCCATTACAGGGGGCACTAATCCCTAATTAGTTCAAATCCCAACTAGGTACTTAATTTATGTACAGGGCTTAGAATTACGCTCTGATACACTTTAAACTGTATTAAGAAAAACCCTATTGTTTGGGTATGATAAAACACACTTCAAATTGAAGCTGTCACATTTATTTCTAAACTAAGTATTGTATATCGCCGGTAAAGCTTTTTATTGAAAATTTCATTGCACTCAATTTATTCTATTTAGTTATTAATACTATACCTTGTATAACAGCTGTAGTACTTCTAATTATCTGATTACATCACACAAGAACAAAATCCTACTAAATTGGACACCGACTGATAATTTATTTGAAATAGACATGCCCTAGATTTTAAAATGTAACATCTACATTTTGTCATCCGAGTCTGGCTACATTTTAAACAAGAATGACCATTTTACTTGACCCGAACTTCCCTATCACCTCGGTTTGGAGCCCATCATACCCTTCTTCACCTTGTTTGAATTTGCAGCACTGGGAGCTGAATTCAAACTTGTAAAGAAGATACTCATAGCTTATTTGTTCCTCCTTACTGTCGGTTAGACCCGTGACTCTGGTTAGTCAGCCTAGTGAATCCCCCCCAGATGAAAGGGAAAGAAATTAACTCTTGGTTCCTAACTTTTTAAACATTTTCGATAAAATGTACCCCTCAAAGTCGCACATGTTACCATTGGTAAAAGGTTTGTTGTAACATTATTGGTTTTATGAATTCACTAGGACCCAAATAAAAGTAACTGCTATAGTAGGGGCCTAATGTTAGGGTTTGGTTGGTACCGAACCTATTGTGACCATGGGGTATGAAGTGTGGGTAAACTAGTCACTACTCGCCTCGGTGGCGTAGTTGGCTAACGCGCTAGTCGTGTTGAGCTCGACCGCCGAGGACGGGGAAATAGAGGTTCGAATCTCTGTCGGGGTGAACTGGGGGTGGTTTTTCCTAAATGGTTTTCCACCCTCCCTCCACGCAAATGCGGGTTCACTTCCTCTAATTCAACCTTCCCAATTCCCAATCCATTAGCGTAGTTAGTACTTAAAGCGTATAACCCGAACAAGTAGTTAGACGCGGTGCTAATTATTATTATAAACTAGTCACTGTCTCGAATATGCTTTGCTCGCTTGCGAAACCATCGACTAGTAATAGTGGCTTTTGTGTTCTGCTGCAGGGCATCTATCAGCAAGTTCTGATCCTTGACTTGGAATATGCGTTGGACAGGAAAGTGGAGCAGGAGCTATGGAACCACGGATTTAAGAACTACATCGGAGCACTGCAGACTCTGGCCAAAGACAAGAAGGTTTGTTTACCGTAGTGTGCTTAGCTAATAACTGGGAAACAAATTTTCATTTGCTTAAAATCTATGCGATATATTTATATGTGCTTAGAACTGGGAAAATATTTTTTTTTAAATATGTGCTCAAATTTTGTATGGTAAAATTACTAGATAATTTTAGAGATACATACAAAAAAGGAAACAAAACACACAGAGGGTTTACTTGTGAAAGGAGTGAGTTAGCCGTGTTTGAGAAGAATGGATACCGCCTGTTCTTCCCCGCAATGTGAGTGAGAGTAGAGTTTGCCCCCCAAGTGCTGTGGATTTAGGTAATTAGCTGGAAACCTATGCCAACCTAAGTTATTGTTCCTTTGATTCAACAACCAGTAGATATAATATCGTCCTTTCCTGGAATACTTGTCCATCAAAAAGCTAAATTAAATTATATAATTTGTAATAAATCTAGAAGATAATGAGTTTATGATCCAAACCAAAGAAATGTGAACGGCTTTGGTGGTCAGGTGTTCTAATCAGCGTCACCCTGCAATAAATAGACTGCACATGTTTTAAGCCTGCATCACCCCACAATAAATAGACTGCACGTGTTCTAAGCCAGCGTCACAATAAATAGACTGCACATGTTCTAAGCCAGCGTCACCTCGAAATAAATAGACTGCACGTGTTCTAAGCCAGCGTCACCTCACAATAAATAGACTGCACGTATTCTAAGCCAGCATCACCTCACAATAAATAGACTTTACATGTTCTAAGTCAGCGTCACAATAAATATACTGCACGTGTTCTAAGCCAGCATCACCTCACGATAAATAGACTGCACGTGTTCTAAGCCAGCGTCACAATAAATAGACTGCACATGTTTTAAGTCAGCGTCACAATAAATAGACTGCACGTGTTCTAAGCCAGTGTCACCTCGCAATAAATAGACTGCACGTGTTCTAAGCCAGCGTCACAATAAATAAGCAATAAATAGACTGCACGTGTTCTAAGCCAGCGTCACCTCGCAATAAATAGACTGCACGTGTTCTAAGCCAGCGTCACCTCACAATAAATAGACTGCACATGTTCTAAGCCAGTGTCACCCTGCAATAAATAGACTGCACATATTCTAAGCCAGCCTCACCTCGCAATAAATAGATTGCACGTGTTCTAAGCCAGCGTCACCTCGCAATAAATAGATTGCACGTGTTCTAAGCCAGTGTCACCTCGCAATAAACAGACTGCACGTGTTCTAAGCCAGCGTCACCTCGCAATAAACAGACTGCACGTGTTCTAAGCCAGCCTCACCTCGCAATAAATAGACTGCACGTGTTCTAAGCCAGCCTCACCTCGCAATAAATAGACTGCACGTGTTCTAAGCCAGCATCACCTCGCAATAAATAGACTGCACGTGTTCTAAGCCAGCGTCACCTCGCAATAAATAGACTGCACATGTTCTAAGCCAGTGTCACCTCGCAATAAATAGACTGCATGTGTTCTAAGCCAACGTAACCTCGCAATAAATAGACTGCACGTGTTCTAAGCCAGTGTCACCTCGCAATAAATAGACTGCACGTGTTCTAAGCCAGCGTCACAATAAATAGACTGCATGTGTTCTAAGCCAGTGTCACCTCGCAATAAATAGACTGCACATGTTCTAAGCCAGTGTCACCTCGCAATAAATAGACTGCACATGTTCTAAGCCAGCGTAACCTCGCAATAAATAGACTGCACATGTTCTAAGTCAGCGTCACCTCACAATAAATAGATTGAACTGCCGATGAGCGGAAGATCTGTGTTCAAATCCTAGTGTGATGTACTTTTTTTTAAAAATATGGTTTCCCATTCTCCCTCCATGCTTCCTCATCCTTGCCCGAATATTGTCAGGGTGTCTACTATCTGGGAGTATCAGGAAAAACTGGAATTAGCAGGAAATTTGAAGTGGTCGGGGAAAAAAACGGGAATAAGTCATGAATTGGTTAATTTTAAGAAATGATCAGGGGTATAAGTGAGAGAGTCGGGAGTTTTATTGTTCAAGTTGAGTAGACACCATGATTGTTTATAATAGCCCAGACAGTAATGGCTATGATCTTGTGTTTCAATTCCTCTCCTGCAAAAGATTGGTTTTTTCCCTTAAAATTACACTTAACTCATCCTTTTCCCCAGATCACCTATAGCCTGCACACCAAAGCATATCATTGGTATTAAAAGCAGTCCAATCTCAATTAGCGGTGAAAATGCATCTTAAACATCACAGAGGATTAAGGCTGCAATTAGGTTTTGTTGTATCTTATCGGCATCTTTAAAGGAACACACGATTTGTTATTGAAAAGTTGATAACAGAGATAAGGAAAGTTAAACACAGTCTTTTTTTAGATAACATCTGGAAAGTTGTTTTGCTTTTCATTGTATATAACCGCAACAGTCCTTATCTTATTTTGAAATTTTGACACATTTTTGAGAGGTGATGAGAACACTAATGAAATCCAATCAACAATGTTTAGCTACTGGCAGAATATGTTCTCTTCTGGTGCGGTGACCTGGCGATCTAGGGGTAAGGTGTCAGACTGCTGTGCTGGCGGCCGGGGTTCAATCCTCGGTCCCGGCACAGATTTATCTGATTACCAAACCCTTCCTTCAACTCTGACAAGACATCTTGTGAATGTGGGGAATGCCGGGCCTCCACCGTGGTTCGGATTCCACGTTAAACTGTAGGTCCTCCATTTCATCTCACAATCACCCTACCATTAAACATTGGCGTAAGTGCGTATAACCCGAACGGGTAGTAAGACGCGGTGCTAATAATAATAATAATAATTCTCCTCTGGTCAGCTTAACAAGGGTTAGGTCATCAGTCCCCTCCTTATCACCCGTTCCCCCTCAACCTCGCCCCCACCACCTATCTTTAATATTTCTAAGCACATTCTGGTACATTCTCTTAACAGTGACCTGTCCAAAATCGTGTTCTTAAAATAGCTCAAACTTTCTTTGGTGGCCCCATGGTCTAAGGTATCACACTTGCGATAGACCAGAATGCCCATGACAACGAGATCGAGGTTCAAATCCCTTTCTTGTATACTGTGAAGGTGCTTTTCCTTAAATGTTTTTCCATTCTACCTCCATGCAAATTTGGGTAATTTTACACGTTCTCTAAATTCTACCTTCCTCATCCCTTTCACAATAGTGTAATTAGTAAATATGCGAATTGGTTAGATACAATATTGGTTTATTATCTACATTTATCTAGTGTATTTTGCTTTACAAAGTAATCTCAATTTAGTTCTTGAATATCTGTAATGAGCATCGCGAAAACTTAACAGGCCCCTCTTTTTTTTCTTTTTATTTAAAACTCACTCACTTAACAATAAACATATTTGTTGTTGCCCATAATGTTTGTTTTATAATTATGATTTATTTGGGTCATTTCAACAAGAGGTGGTAGCTGCACTTTTTTTTTTGTTGCACAGTTGCTTAAACATGTTTATAGAATTCAAAATCAATGTTTGTTTTTTGAAAATTGTCACTGTTTGTTGGGGGAGGGGGGTCCCCTAGAAGATGCTCGGAACACCTCGATATTTGCGACAGACTGATTGTTTTGGGGTTTTTAAAATGTAATATTCTCATGTATTTTTGAGATTTTATTGAGGGTCAAAGTTTATTTGCATTGTTTTAATTTTTGAGCAAAATTTTCACTGGGGAGCACGCGAGATAGTCATAAAAAAATTGTTTTTGCAAGAACACACACACACACACACACAGGAAATGTGAGAGAGAGAAAGAGGGGTGGGGGGGGGGTCCACATATTCACAATACATACATGGACCTGCATGATAAAATAAGAAAAATTTAAACTCAAAATATAAAAACTTGGAAACAATTAACATATGAAAATTGTAGACATAAATCAGTTTTGGCTTTTATTAGTTTGTTGTAGTTCGCTTATCTTGAAGCGATAAACAAAATCTTCATATTCACTGATTGTGATAAAACTGTAGTATTATCCGCCTGGTCTGAATTCAGGGAATCTTCTCAGGTCCATGCTCGGCTTTACGTGTTTATGTTGCCGTACAGAAGGAATACACATCAAGCTAACACATCATCTCTTCTAGGAAACCCACTCGAAGCCGACGCAAAATTCCCTGTTCTCTCTTTTACTATGGGTCACTAATTCTTCACTCCATTCGACATTCTTGGAATATGAGAGTGATTTATTAAATATAGTTAGGTTAGGTTTGAATAATTGAAAGAACTCATCAGAATTAACAATGTGTGGATCTTGATTTATCCAAATATTTTCTTCTAAAATTTGAATAAATTTCATATTTTAACATTGATTTGAATAGTAATTTCATGGAGAATCATGGTAGTTTTGAATTATCAAATTTTTAAAATCAATTATGAATAAGACCCTCAAATCCTTAAGGGTGAGATTCAAGGATTTGAAAAAATTTCAAGTTCAAGGCTCAAATCCATAAAAACAAAATTTCTTTCAGAGGAAATTTGTTTTAAGAGCTCTAATGCTGTTTATTGCTGGTTAAAAACCACTTATAATTATATGATAAGCTTAACAACCAGCCACCAGACCAGTAATTTAACACTTAACTGAATGTTATAATGAATGGATTATAAGAAAGAATGTTATCATTTATTTACTATCTATATTTTATACTATTCTAATATATATTTATTATTTCTTTTATGTTCATACATAATTTTTTCAAGATTCAGATTCGGATTAGAGATTCAGGATTTTAAGATAAGTTGATGATTTTGATTTGCAAAATAGTGGATTCAACCCAACTCTAAATTCAACCAATGTCGAATTAGCCAGTGGCTCAAAGAACATATGGACTCTGGAAAACCTTGAAAAGTCTGAGAATTTTAAGATATAGTTTGGCTGGACAGTGGACACCCTAAATATCCTGACCATGCTAAGGGGCTTTGAGAAAATCACAAGTCTTATAAAACTGTTGTGTAATTAGTAAGAGGTGTAGTCGTTGTTGCAGAACCCAAAGCGCACAGAGTCCCAAGCCATGTTGTCCTGGTGTCTGGAGGCGGCCAGTGGCTTCTACCTGACCCTCCTTCAGGAGATGTGTACGGCGTTCGACCTGGACCTCCCGTTCAGAAGGTAGGGACACAACTGCTATAACGCAATACAGTCACTGTAAAAATGTAGTCAAGTGTTTGGTTCGATTTGGATGTAAAGAATTTAAATGATTAAAATAAATAGGAGTGTGATGATTTAACTTTTTTGATTAGAAGCAAAGTCGAATTGAGCGTATGAAATATTTATGAAGCTAAAATGAAGTTTTAATATATAGTATGTATTGTACTTATTTATGTAACTTTAAACACTAAGTATTATAATTATAATGGTTTAAATTAGAAGTATTATGGAGTAAAAATTGTTTAGCTAAAACTAGGGGTGTGCAAGAGTGAGTATTTTTGTTTGAGACAAAAACGGGAATGAGACTCGTTAGTCGAGATGAGATCAGGAACAATAATTTTAAAATCTCTTACTTCGAGACAAGAACGGGAATTAAAAATGCCTAATTAATTATAAGACTACTTTAAAACACTGTGCAATATTTAATTATCTAACTGAATACCTAGGTGAGATATAAAATAAATCAACTAACCAAAATAACTTAAATAAATACCTATTAAATAATAATAGCAAACATAAAAATGTGTTGAATTAGGTACCCAATGTTTTCTCTCTTCAGGATTGAAAGAATATGTGGTGAAATTTTCGAGATTATAGCATCTATGTCTCGACAATCAGGTCGGGAATGGGAAATACCTTTTCCCCATGGGAATCCCGCTTACCCCTAGATAAAACACTAAAACTACATCTTTGAATAAAAGCTTTCGATGCCAAAGGCAGCTTTCTTATGTTCCGATAGTAGACTGACGCTCTCGGTTGGATTGCAGGTTTGAATTGTCTCTCTCTTTTTAAAAGAGTGTTTGAGTCTTTTGGTGTTTTATCTTAACAATTCTAGTATCCCTTAATAAGTGAAGTGTGAAGTTTTAAAAGCTTCTCATACATATAAAAATAATTTATTTTTTTATGTTTAGTCAATCTCAAATAAAATAGTAAGGATGTGCGAGACTCGAAAATTCGAGAAATTAAAAAGAAAGCAAATAATAGCCCTAAGAAATTAAAAAACCAAACTGAGAATTTATTATTTCTATTTATACCGTAATAACCCAAAAATAGGCCGCATTTTCCCTCCCAAAAAAAAACACCCTTTATTAAGAAATGTTTTGGTTATAAATATTGTTTTTCAACATCAAACTTTGACAATATAAGCTGTTACACTACAAAATTAAATTATAAATGGTGTTCATTGTAACTACATATCACTATTTTATTGATTGCATTTAAAATGTGTAGGAGGTATATATATCTCAAGTGTTTGAACGAACAATAAGACAATCTAAAGCAAGCACCAGCTCACATGTCAAAAAGCAACTCTATAAACTATATATTTACTTTAATAAACATCATTTACATTTTTATACTTTTAAAGGACGTTTTCTCGTGTCTTAATACTGTTTTATATCATCTGGCTCAAGATCGTCTAAAATTGAAAAAATTGTTCTCGCACATCCCTATAAAATAGTAAATAAAAATAATGGCCTATTAAATAAAGTACAATTTTTTTATTCATACTTAAACTCGGAAGGTGTGTACTACGTACTGCTAATATAATAGTCCTGTGTTTGGTTAATTAATATTTAACTCAATTCACCAACTCTTATGATAATTTACAATTTTAACTTTATTGTGTCACTTCTATTTATAAATTTAAAACATTCTAAAGTATTCAAACTCATTGATGGTAGCCCATTGTGTATTTATACTCTTGTCTGGTTGTCACCCCTGATGTATCCTTCCGCCCACAGAAAGGGTTCTATCTACGGCAACAGCAAGCTGTGCCGGACCTCGGAGAACTTCTCCCAGCCGCACAAGAGCTCCTGCTACTACATCTGTCAACACTGCCTGGTGCACCTGGGGGACATTGCCCGGTACCGCAACCAGAGCAAGCAGGCCGAGGCCTTCTACAGGTGCGAGGGAGATCATTTACACCACCAGAAACTCTTGACCGCTTGTTCACTTATCAACGGCTTGCTTTCCTAAAGAAGTGTTTCACCTTCACTCCAGGCAAATACTCCAGTAAAAAGGTGGACTGGACTTCCAGGATCTATTCAATTCCAGAGTGGGGGAACATTTAGGAACAATCAAGCTCGGTACACCCGACCGAGATTGAACCATGATCTTCCTGTCTTGGCATTCTTGTCTATTGCGAGAGTAGCGTGTTGGACCATGTCGTCACCAAAGCAGGATTTAGAAGCATTTTTGTTCATGTCAGTAGAAAGTAAAAATTAATGTTTCAATTGGACATAATCATCGATATTATATCTTAAATGGCCCAGAATTAAACTAAGGCACTGATACACTTTGTTAAAATAATAGTTTGCTTATCATTCAAAAAATAAATAAATTAGGGGCTGTTTACAATACAACAAAACAATGAATTCATTCTCGATTTTTTTCCCTTTAATGAAGGAAACAATGCATATTATCTAAATATATAGTACTGGTAATATTTGTTAAAATATATTGGAATCATTTCCACTTTAATAGAAGGAGATTTGTCAACATTAATAGCTGATGTTTTTCTTATTAAACTGTATCTAGATCAACCCTGCTCGCAGTTTTAGACTTGCATTTAACATCTTAGACACCTGACTTATAGTGGGTCCACCCATTTTTCTTTTCACACTAATCTGGGTGCATTTCCTCTCTCTGTGAACCACTTCAGTGATCGCTCGGTCCAGGGCATCAGTCTCGCAATAAACCAGTTTGCTGTAGACTTGGAGATTGGGGATTGAATTTTGGGGGTACTGAGGGTGGTTTTTCCTTTATGGCTTCCCATGTAATAATAATAATATTTAGCACCGCGTCTTACTACCCGTTCGGATTATACACTTTAAGTACTAATTACGCTAATGGATTAGGATTTGGGAAGGTTGAATTAGAGGAAATAAATCCGCATTTGCGTGGAGGGAAAGTGGAAAACCATTTAGGAAAAACCACCCCCAGTTCACCCGACCGAGATTCAAACCTCGATCTCCTCATCCTCAGCGGTCGAGCTCAACACGACAAGTACGTTAGCCAACTACTCCACCGAGGCGGGTCTTCCCATGTAAATGTTGTTGCATTTCCTTTAAATCCTTCCTTCCTCATCCCAACTCAAGGAGTGTAAATATGCTGTTTACTCCAAACAGATAGTAATACGTGGGGGTTGCATAGAAACACTCCTCATTCCCGACCTTTAGATCAAGTAATTCAAAGCCCTTGGTGTCCGCTGCTCATCCCTACCGCCCCTGTGTTCCAGGCATGCCGTGCAGCTATCTCCCCACAGTGGCCAGCCCTACAACCAACTGGCCCTTCTGGAGGCCAGCCGGGGGGACAGACTCAGCACCGTGTTCCACTACGCACGCAGTGTCGCTGTCCGTCACTTTTTCCCGGCCGCTGCTACCAACCTGACCAAAACCCTCAACAAAAGCATGGAGGAGCAGTAAGTACCCCTCGAGGGGTAGCCTAAACCTCTATTAATTAAGATTGTTGTATTCGGGACACCTGCTGGACAGTTTCAAAGGCCACATAATAAGAATTAGGAGTGTGTGAATACTCGAAAATTTTAGTTTGATTCAAGCTCCCTTTCACAGTGATGAATTAATGGCTGGGGACTGGATGTTGTGTGTGTCCTAGTCTTAAGTTATATTATAAGGCATATAAAGCCACGACAGGCCTAGCCAGCCGGCAGTGGAAAATATATGGCTTGAATAAAAAACTGACCTAGGTCACTCGCTGGAAACAATAATGGATATAAAAAAAAATTGAAATAAATTAATAAAGCATGAGATACAAAAACAAGTCTTATATACCAGATAATTACGCTTTGGTGGCTGCATGGTCTAAGGTGCTATGCTCACAATAGACTAGACTACCGATGACTGGGAGATCATGGTTTGACCCTGGTCAGGTGTACTGAGTTTAAAAAAAAATGGTTTTCTTCGTTCTCTCTTCACACAAATGTTGGTACACTCTCACTAAATTCAACCTTCCTCATTCCTAACCCATTAGCGCAATAATTATGTAAGGGTATAACTCAAATGGATAGTAAAATGTGAATATCTACATCACTCGAGCAGATTCTCCCCCAAAGTTTCGGCAAACATGTGGACCAAGTCTTGGGGAGCCACATCCTGGTCGGCTGCTCTAATTTGTCACTCCGTGTTAGACTGGATTGCCGATATTGAGATTGAGGTTCCAATCCCGGTCGGGTGCACCAAGGGTGGCTGTTCCTAGCTCTTGTCTTGTGGTCTCTGTAGGCTGAATGTGGAAGGGCGCACCAAGCTCTCGGTGTCCGAGTACACCTCGGTGTTCCTGAAACTGCACGGGCTGCTACACATCGGAGCTGATCTCAACTTGGCCGACCAGTACGTGAAGCTCCTAACCGCGACACTTACAGCTCACGTCGCCACCGAGAGCCTCTCCTCGTGGAGACTGGTGCAGGTATGAACCTACTGTGCTGTAATGCGTAAAGGTCGTTATTTTTTTTAGAATAACTTTAAATCTAGGGATGTCCAACCTAATTTCATGATTTTCGACACCTTGCTTCTTAGCTCTTCAAATTATTATAAATTAAAGTTATGGTGTTTAAACGAAATGGCAACATTAAGAATTGGCTAATTTTTGTGACTGATATTACTTCTTTTACTGTTTTTATTTAGCACCATAAATATTATAATTGACCTTTGTGTTCTAGTGATAATGTTCAAATAATTTTTTTGTTTTACTTTTTAGACTACAATTTAATATATTTTATATTTTGCAAAATCATTACAGTTTAATGTATAAATAATTATAGATGTGTGTGCTGGGAAGTTTCAAAACTTCCAACTTGTCTTCAAAACGGAACATTCGCTTCAAAAACATTTCCGGCCTCGACAATAGTTACAAAAGTTTGTCAATAAAAATTTTGAAAGCTAAAATATTCAATTTATGTTCATTCATTGCCATTTTGAGCTGTTATGTACAATACAAATAAATATTAATATGGGGAAAATCTGGTGTAATTAAATTGTAATTTGTGAAGTAACTTTATTTATCAGAACAAAATCAAAAACAAAATATAATGAACAATCATACAATAAAACATCACAGTATCTTCTTCCACGTCTACTTGTATGTTTCTTTGGGCGAGCTGAGTCTTACTGACAAGTTGTTTGACTGCACAGATGCTCGCTATCAACCTGTACGCGCTCCATCACGCGGGCAGCTGCATCGTGTCCGAGAGTCAGGTGACAACTTTCACCAATAAGCAACTCTCTGCAGATGAGCAAAGGGTCAAGTGTCTGGTGACGGACTTGCTGGCTGGGTCCCTGAGCGCCTATCTGCTCCCAGTGTACACGCTCAAGGAGGGCGACCCCCTGATTGACTACTTCGCACTGCCCGCCAGTAAGCACTACCAACTTATATACAGCACTTTGGCAGTGCCGATATTATTGCTATTGAGGTGGGCGGTAATCTTTCAAGGATCTTCAAGATTTGAGACGTAAAAAAATATTAGAATTTCAACTTTGTTAGTCTTAAAATTTTGGAATAATTTTTTTTTTTTTTTAAGAAAATCTTCAAATTTTGGATTTAAATTTTTTTTTAGAACTATTGAAATAACAAGTATATAAAAATAAATAACACCTAAAACCCGCTTCAATGTCCAAACGGTTTAAGGCGTCACTCTCCTCTTAGACTGGTCTGCTGATGTCGGAGAGATCAAAATTTGAATCCTGCTCGAGCTACTAAGGTTTTTTAAAATGGTTTTCACACTCTACTTCCACAAAAATCCGGGTAGATGACCTTTAAAACGCTTCCTTCTTAATTCCTATCGTATTAATAATAATGATCATATATGAGTATAACCTGAAAAGGTAGTAAAATGTGGTGATAAAAGAAATGGCATACTATTAAGTACAAAAAGGTTTTAATAACGCCATTGCATTGTTTCAGTCAAACTGACGCTAGATTGGATCCGCATGAAACCTGATGTTCTTCTGGACGCTGCTTTCACCACGCGCTTACAGATTTGGCCCAGTTTGTGCAAGCTTCTCAATGGAGTTCAGCTTTCCCTTGCAGATTTCATGGCTGATACCTGTGAGTTTCTGATATTAATAATAATACTAATATTTCAGTTCTTGTTACGGGCGCTGTTAGCATCGAGGTTCCATCAATATAGAGGATGTAAGAATTTGGTTCAGATTTCACCATTGGTGAAATGCTGATGAATAAATTGGTTGAAGTTTCAGTTAAAATATTGAAGGCTAAAATTATTTTAATGATATCGTAAAATGGGTATTTTCTGAAATATACTGAGTTGATACACACCTGGAAAACATGTAAAATTTTATAAACTCGGTGTGACGGAAATTTCAAAAATTCATGGGGAATTAAATATATTTTCTGAAATTTAATTTCCTAAATCCATAACAGAAGAGTATAAACCCAATGTAAACAATTATTATTTTCTCCAAATCATGCAAATTTTGTAAAGAGCAGTGACATAATTTCTGTGTTGAAAATTTAGTAAAACATATTATTTTTTATGGTCTTGCATCTAAAATACTGCGAAAATTTTGGCCTTGAAGAGATGAATTTAAAAACCGAAGAAAAAAATTGCCCTTTTTCTGTAATAAAGAACTGTAGGAATATATTAGAATATGATGATAATTTTAACTTAATATTTTTTCAGATAAATATGTACCGCTACCTGAAGATCAGGATTTACAGGGATTCATTCCTTTGGAGAAAGCTCTCGGGAAGCTAAGGTGAGAAATTACAGCTCTGTACACCTTAATTTGTACTTGTTTACTCGTCGGTCGTAGATGGCTCTGCTACAGAACCTTCAGCGATCTTCCTCCTTTATTTGCTTCCATTCTGCTCCTCTCATCTCTTTCTTGGTTTCCTTTGTGGTCTTTCTCCTGCTTGCTTTATCTTTTACATCATTCTCTTTGGGAGTCTTTCAATTTCCATCCTCAATGCATGCCCATACCATAAAGTTTCTGCTGCACATGTAACTATGGATACAAAGTGCATCCTATCTAGCACCTCATACTCCGATGTATTAGAACACTGTTCCTTGTCTAATCAAGCGCCAGTTCCACCGACTGTTTTGTTTCCCTCCCCACAGGTTTAGCAGTCAAGAGTGGAAGACAGGGCAGGTGACCTTCAACAAGCTGAGGGCCAACCGTTTACTGGAGTTTGGCAATTGGCTCGCTACACAGAACGAATACCGACTAATTACACAAAGGTTAGTTTCAAATCTCGTCTGTCTGTTCGTCCTTGATTTTAGGGACTCTGAGAAATTATTGGCTTTCCCTGCCAACACTGTTATTCTCAGCAGGCCAGGAACCCTTGAAAGAACCATTGCGCTCGACTATTCATAGGATGATTATAATTGATTTTTTAAATGCAATTTAAGCTGATATTTGCTAAATAGTTTGTTGAAATGTCACAATTCCATTTTTTCTCGAATGCTATTCTTAAATTTTAACCCCGATTCTTAAATTCTTGCTTCATTAACATTTACAATATCAATCCTTCTCCATGAATCCAACTGTACATTAAAGATAGGGATAAGATCCTTGAATTCCTTAAATCCTTAAGGATATTTGAGATGCGAGAGAAAATACCAGATTCAACACTCAAATCCTTAAAAACTAATTTAAAACAAAAAAAAATTTGGTTGATATTTGTTTCCGAGCTGTAATACCGTGTAATGAACTGATTTGGACCCCCCTCATATATAAATAAAAGTCATGGATGAAGTACATTTTTCTTTAAAGTATTGTATATAAAATATCCTTTCAATACTTCATCCATGGAGAATCGCGCGCTTTTCGGAATTAATGTCAATAGATAACACCATAAGACTTATTTTTCCTTTTAAAAATCAACTCCGTATTGTTAACCAAAAAAGCAAGTGACGCTAGCTCCCTCTAGCCAATAGGAAGCTAGCCTTCACAACACATGTCGCCAGGACTTTTTCTATTATTTAGTTTTGACAAGGGGGTCCAAGAGGCAAGGGGTAGGTCATATACAGTGTTGGAAAAAGAGTTTAAGACCACACATTAAAACACAATTATCCCAAATTTTTTATATTTTTATCTACTCTGAATATTACAAAAACATAGTTTGGGGTTGCATTCTCATGTTTAGTAGTGAATAGGCCCCCCTCTAGCCTTGTAGCATGCTTTGATCCCGTCAGGCATGGAGTGGATCAGCTTCCTACATTCTTCACGCTGGTAGCATATATCTACAGAACGTTGTAATAAACCAATGCCATGATCTAAATAAATCTTGTGCAAATTTATAGGTCTTGCTTATTTTATAAGTGTAAGAGATATCACTATAATTGATGTTCAATCACAGGGCTATAAATAAATACCAACTATCTCACAAGTTAAATCATAGTGTATAATGCTTATTGCTGGTTCAGAACTAATTATAATTAGAGGATGAACTCAACTACCAGACCCCAACCCAGTAGTTTAACACACAACTGACTGTTTGAATTTTATAAGAATGTTAACATTTAGTTGCTATTGGTATTTCCTCTTCTTATTATTATTATTATATTTTCTCTAAGTCAATTTAATAATTTTTTCAAAGATTCAAATTCAGATTCGAGATTTAGGATTTGAATGTAAATTGGCAATTCAAATTTGAGATATAGTTTTTAAAAATAGTGGATCAGACTAAATTATAACTATAGATGTGTTGTTTATATATTTTGTTTATGCTCACAATGAAAAATCTACCCAATTCTTAATATCTTTGTGTAGCTACAAGATTTGTCAGGATTGCTGGTGTAAAGTGAAGGTGCAACTGAGAAAATAGCTGGAAAGTGGTTCTTGATGTAATTTAATACTAAGGTTATAGTGCTGATATAGTTGTTTTATTTAAATGTCAGAACTTTCATGTACTGGGATTTGAGACCTAAGAATCAGGTTCAAAGCCCTTAATTGTAAGGTAAGAGGGGAACACACTGCCTCGGATTAAAGGGTCTATGCCCCCTTATGTTGGTCTGGTTTTCTATCATCTCTGCAGAGGAAATGTTGGTGAATTTTCCATGTCATCGCCCTTCCGCCCCCCTCTCCCTAGCCCCCCTNGCCATATGGGCTAGGCTGCTGATATTAGGTACTGCCACTGAAGTATCAACAAACATACTTCAGGAGTCGGATTGTCTTAAGCGTCACTCTTCCAATTGGCTGGATTGCCAATGCCGGTGATGTGTACTGAAGGTGGTTTCCCTTAAATTATTTTACACTCGCCTTCCCCGCAAATTTGGGTACATTTCCTGTAAATTCAGCCTTCTTCATCTCTAACACATTAGCCTAATTAGTACATAAGGGTACCACCTGGACGGGTGATAACATATAGCGTCGAACTAATGACGGTAATCGGATGTTTAACATGTTGTATTGATCACTAAACAAGGTTTGTAAAAGCGGTTTTGTTTGTTTTGATCAGGCCAGGTGACGGGGAGGGTGTGGTGTTTGAGTCTGTGTCCGGGCAGCAAGTCCCACCGCGGGACCTGATCCGGGAGCTGGAAGAGCTGAGCCTC
Organism: Timema douglasi; assembly: GCA_901482245.1. Lineage (NCBI taxonomy): Eukaryota > Metazoa > Arthropoda > Insecta > Phasmatodea > Timematidae > Timema > Timema douglasi. Next base: position 19,924 of record CABEEJ010001421.1, read on the forward strand.
ACCAAATTGCCCTCTCCGGCTCCCTCAGACACAGGCAGCTGGGGCACTGGGACCTCCACGCCGGACCACATGGGGTCCACGCATAGTCCACCCCTCTCGGACACAGCTCAGCCCCTCGACATGTCACATGGTGAGACTTTCATTAGTAAACATGCTGACCGCAGACAGGAAATACCAAGAAAAGTCAGGGAAAATAGGGAAATTAAATTTAAAAAAAAGAAAGGTTAAATCAGCAAATTTAAATAGTTGACAACTCCGCACCCAAACATTTAAACTAAAGTGAAAGATTTTGTTTCTCAGCATTAACAAAATGCATTGCATATATATGGCAGTTTTTAACATTAGAGGGAAAACAGGGGTTGTTTTACAGAGGGTCAAAAATAGTACCTAAAACATTAAATACTGGAAAAATATTTTATAAAAATGTTGATGTTCACGATCTCGAAAATATGTGATGAATGAAATAAACAGAAGAATTGCCATTCAACAAGAAAAACTTCAAAAAAGTTGCAAGTGGGAATTGTTTTTAAATGTTGTTTGGAAAATCTGGGAAAGATAATTTTGTTTATGTTACTATGATAAATAAAATTATGGTATATTAGGAAAATGTAAAGCACAAATAAAAGTAAAAACACTGACACATATTTACACACACATCAATATTTCAATGCTATTATCGCATCTTCCTCAGTAAGTAGTAGTAATTAGACTAAACAGGATGTTCTCAGTGATGCCAACTTAATTGGTAACGATGAAAACTTCTCTGGTAGAGTTTAAATTCACTGAATTTTTCTCTATTACTATGGGATAGTAAGTGGTGTTAGTGTAGTGTCTGGGTTTGAATTAGCGAATATTTAGGTTGGGTGGTTTTCTAGACTTTGTGATCCATTGATGTGCCAGTTCCCATCAACTGAGACCTATTACATTATTATTGTTGTGGCGGTGGTGACACTGGACAGGATGGCCGTGTGTTGCTGTTAGCTCCACAGTCTTTTGATTCCCCTGTGCGCATCATGACTTCTAACTGTGATAAAATAATTAAGGACGGACACTCAGTAAAATGTTTCGGTTGTGCAAGTGCAAGTTTCATCTTGATGGACACATTCTTACTTCCCAGACATTTTTAATCTACATACTGGGAGGAAGATTCCTACTGGACATTCTCATGAATAAACCTGAGTTATTGATGATTTAAAAAAAATATGTTCATAAAATATACTTTCAAAATAAAAAAACCTTTTTATTTCAATGTTACATCTTTAAAACTCACAAAATAGAACTTGACTACATCAAGAGATTTTTTTAGCACCACGTCTCACTACCCATTCGGGATATACTAACTATACGCTAATGGTTTCAGGGATTAGGGAGGCTATGTTTCTAGGAAATACACCCGCATTAGCGTGGAGAGAGGGTGGGTTAACCACTTTGGAAATGTTAGACCATGTGGCCACTGAAGATGGTGAAATCCTATTTTGTCTTGACGCTTGGTTACAGTTAGGCCACACCGTTAGAGAGAAATGTGAATCATTTTCCTCCGTGCAAACGGGAATTTTACCGTTGATTGTTTCCAGAGAAGCGTGTGGGTATCCTGAAACCTCAAGGGTCCTTGGAGAAAGCGCGTGAGAAGGAGAACTCTGATGTCGGCGACGTGAACCCGGCAGTAGCGGGAAGCGGGAACAAGAAGGGGCGCCAGAATGTGGCCATGCAAGCCATCATGAGGAAGACCCAGCAGCAGGGAGAACAAACTCCCTCCCCGGCCGGTTTCAGGATGCTGGAGCCCAAGACCAACAAGGTGTGTTTTTATTACAACCTGCAAAACTTCGATAATATCAATAGCGAATAAAATCAAAGTAAGATAAAATCCATAAGGTTTTAGGCTGCTGTAAATCCCGCAATATGGCTAAAATCATCATCAACTTTCCAGATTGTGGCAGGTTCAGTTAGATTTTTTGGAAGAAGGTACAAGGAAGGTTTATGGAAAACATACAAAAGGGAACAAACACAAAATGGCTGTTAGTTCCCTTTTATACGTTTTCCATAAACCTTTCTTGTACCTTCTTCCAAGTGTGTATTACAAACTACCTTAAAGATTATATTTGTAAGAAGGTACATGATAAATTAAAAAAGCTTTGTTTACTTCTGTAAAACCAAAGGTTTCTTTACGTTGTCACATCGTCTTCTCCCACAGGTTACATTCAAGACTCCGTCGCCGAGTCTTTCTCCTGGGGCAATCATCAGTACTGATGAGAACCAAGCAAACAAACTTAACAACAAGCCGCTAGCTTGGCAGCAACAGCAACATCAGGTGTCCTACTCATACCAGAGCCAGCAGCATGCCATGCAACAACAAATACCACTGGCGCAACCACCTCCGCTTCACCAGTCACCACAAAACCAGCCTCCCCGACAACAACATACCTTGTTCGATGTCTCCCTGCCACAACAAACTCAGATGAGGAACATGCTGCATCACAACCAAACCAACTCCGGCATCATCCAGGCTTTCCCTCCAAAGATAACCGCGGGTTATCCTCTGGCGCCGACCCCGTTTCGTCACCTACCGCCCCACTCACTGTCCGCTGCGGCCAACCTACCTCTCAGCGACCCCACTGTAGGTGGTGGTGGGGGTGGTGGAGCCTATCCATCCCCACCACGTCAATCGTTTGGTCTTAACTTGCGCCAGCCACCTTATTCTCCCTGGCAAGAAGAAGCGCCAACCAGCGTCCCTGTCAATACTTGGTGGGGTGGTGACCAGAGATTCAACAGAAGCACTTCGATGAGTCAGGAAGAGCAGGTTGCCGCCACAAGCTTCCTCCCGCCGAACAATTACCTTCATCACATGTCGGTGAAACCATCCTCGGAGATGCCCTCAACGGAGCTGTACTCGAATGGCGTCAATTGGGGCGCCCGGCCTACCGGGGTGAACCTCAGTCTACACCGACAACTGAGCAGCATCCTGTCCCAACCTCCACCCCAGCAGGACGTGTACACTCCACCCGCCGCGACTCAGGCCACCTACGCTCACGCATCCGCCCTGAAGAGCAATGTGGTGACGAATGGTGTGTACCAGAACATGCAGCAAAGGGGCGCTGATATGAACCACCTCTCCATGTTCAGTGGACAGGAGCCCAGGGGCCATACAACCGAGGTAATGTTTGTGTCATTCTCATTTTGAAACAAAGTAAAATCAAATCTATCCCAAAACTGAATCAGAGTTTGAATATTTTTATGTTTAAAAAATATTATACTATGATTAATTATATAACTTTATTAATTACTAAATCCCATATAAAATGTTTGATTGCACACTTGTCTATTTGAAAATGAGTTGGCCCAATGGCTAATTAATTATATATGGTTTAAAATAGGAGGGATAGCCAGCACACTTACCTTGGTGATACTGGAGTAGAAATTATTTAGATATAACACTAAAAAACATAAACACATTGTTAAGTACAAGCTTTCACTGTCACAGACAGCTTCATCAGGTCAGGAGAGTAGACTGATTTCTTGGTTGAACTGTAAGGTTGACTGTCCACAGCTGACTGCCAAAAGAAAGAACTGTAAGAACTGTAAGCTGGCAGCTGTGGACAGTCAACCTTACAGTTCAACCAAGAAATCAGTCTACTCTCCTGACCTGATGAAGCTGTCTGTGACAGTGAAAGCTTGTACTTAACAATGTGTTTATGTTTTTTAGTGTTATATCTAAATAATTTCTACTCCAGTATCACCAAGGTAAGTGTGCTGGCTATCCCTCCTATTTTAAACCATGATTTAGCCTAGTGCTCTATACCACATAATTAATTATATAATAAGGGAAATTAATCAAACTAAAGAAAAAGGAAAAATAAACCTACTAAGAATAAATTTGATGAAGAAAGCCCGCCTAGAGAAAGAGGAAAAATGTGGGAAGAGTCCAATGCACAAAGGTGACATCTTCTTCCTTTCTTCTGTCTTCTATAGCAGAAATAATCACATTAACACAAATATAATAATATTTCGATGTTGTTTATAAAGGCAACAATGCCGAAATATTATTCTATTTGTGTTAAAGTCTTCAAATCTTGAGGGATGTTTGAAGATTCAAGATAATAGTAGATTCGAGTCTCGGATCCTTAATTTTTTATTCCCCTCCTCCCCCCAATTTAAATTGGTTTTACAGGTATAGTACTGTTTATCGGTGGTTCAGAACAAATATAATTATAAGATGAACTTAACAACCACAGACCCCAGACCATTAATTTAACACTTAACTGAATCTATCTCTATAAGAAAAACCTCTTTTTGCTCTATTAGGTAACTGTATTATATTTGGAAGAAGGTACAGGAAAGGTGGATAGAAACACATAAAAGGGGGACAAACACAATATGGCCTTTACAATGAAAAAGAAGAACACAGTTCACACTTTACACTGCCGCCAGTGGACAAAGCGGTAATGGTTGCCTCCTAAAGAAAATAGATCCTTACCACCCAATCCCCTGACCAAGGTTTCATTCTATCAGAACTCATCAGGGAGGAGCGTGAAACGCGCAACACAACTTCCTAAAAGAGGAAACCAAAAAAACACAAAAGGGAGAAAATGGATAGAACACACAAAGACGTGTTATATATTCACATCCATTGTCCTTGATGTTATACCTCTTAGCCTACTGTTAGTGTGTCTCCACGAGAGAGGAGTCGAATTATGTTTGTGTTCGTTTGATAGCACCAGCAACTGAAGCAGAAGGCGACAAAGAGCAACAACCTGTCGCTAGGCGGCGAGCCCAGCTCTGGCGTCTTTTCCAGCACCTACTCTTTGTTCAGCTCCCCCTCGTGGGTTGGTCCACCCATCACCTCGGGTGGCCCAGACGTTGACTCGGTGATGGGTTCGCCAGCTAACAACTCGTTGACAATGGGGCAGCAGGTGAGCGCACTCGGCCGTGTTAAGCCACGGGGGCATTGATATTGTAATAATGATAGATTAGCAAGATCGCAAAATTTGAAAACTATACTGTTTGTTTGGTTATATATCACTTTTAACTTAAATATTCTATAGAAGATTTGATAAATTTCAAGTATTCAGATTATATGCTTGATCCCAGGGGTAACACCTTACTTAGACAGGTAATACATCTAGAACCAGACTTCTAAAGAGCCCGTATCACCCCATGGGTAGCACCTAACTTAGACAGGTAATACATCTAGAACCAGACTTCTAAAGAGCCCGTATCACCCCATGGGTAGCACCTAACTTAGACAGGTATTACACCTAGAACCAGTCGTCTAAAGAGCCCGTATCACCCCATGGGTAGCACCTAACTTAGACAGGTATTACACCTAGAACCAGACGTCTAAAGAGCCCGTATCACCCCATGGGTAGCACCTAACTTAGACAGGTATTACATCTAGAACCAGACGTCTAAAGAGCCCGTATCAGCCCATGGGTAGCACCTAACTTAGACAGGTATTACATCTAGAACCAGTCGTCTAAAGAGCCTGTATCACCCCATGGGTAGCACCTAACTTAGACAGGTATTACATCTAGAACCAGTCATCTAAAGAGCCCGTATCACCCCATGGGTAGCACCTAACTTAGACAGGTATTACATCTAGAACCAGTTGTCTAAAGAGCCCGTATCACCCCATGGGTAGCACCTAACTTAGACAGGTATTACATCTAGAACCAGTCGTCTAAAGAGCCCGTATCACCCCATGGGTAGCACCTAACTTAGACAGGTATTACATCTAGAGCCAGTCTCACCCCACGGGTAACACCTTACTTAGCGCAAACCAGGTGCTCAAAACACCTCACCACCTTATCTTACTGGGGCCATATAAGGTGTTGTGAAATTGACCTCTGACTCTTGGTGTTTCCAGTCGCTGTGGTCTGGACCGGGCCCTTCCCCCTTGGAGCGTCTCTTGGAGCAGCAGAAGCAGCTTAGAGAGGGGCCAGCCCCCAAGGGAGGGACTTGAACACCAGACAAACCACAGCAGTCTTGACGCTGGAACCTGGCATTCAGTAACATACCATGTGGCACTAACATTGAAGAATTGAAGAAAATCTGAAGATAACTGAACCTGCGTTCAATATTTTAGATGAAAAATAAAATATATATATATACACATATATATTCCTAGCCCAAGATTAATAAAAAAAAGTAAGGCTAAAACTAGATATACATAAAAATGAGGTTTTAAATAAACGACAGGAGGGAAAAAAAAACAAATATAGAAGGCAATCTAAAGGTATGGTAACTTAATAACTAAGACCTCAATATAACGTTCTTTTGAACTGCCAATAAAATTATTAAGAGCTTTATAAGCAAGCTAATACATGAGTTCATAGGAGCCATTTATGTGTAAAAAATAAAGCCGCACCACTGGCATTTTATATACCTTACGTTTGTGTTCACTAATATTGTTGAGTTTTGAAACTATGTTGCAAGTTTTGAAATTGTGGTATGGTCAAAACTTAGCATATTGTATCACTGATTTCACACCTCAAAATGCCGCGTAAGGGCATGGGCGCTGTTTCTCTTGATGTTTACAACTATTGAGCTGAACTATTTATGGTTTAGGTCAGGGTTCTTTTGCTCCAGTGAACTGGGAGATTAGCGTTTAGTCTCCAACGCAGGAAGAATACCATTTTCCTTATTGTACTCCTATTTTAGTTCAGCTGCTTTGTCGCTGCTCCTTTTCTTTCTTTATTTTTTTTGCTCAAGCAAAAAAAAAAAAATATTGGCAAATGGCATTTACTAATATTAAAGAATGTGTCGTAGCTATTAATGTATTTTTGAGTGCATCATGGAAACTATAATATCTTAGATAGATTTAGCTGGGAAGCTGATTTGTAATGTTTTTATGTCATTCCTCATCACTTGCGGAGGTTGAATGACAAATTAATTTTACTGTCTCATTTTTTTTTTACACTTTGTTTCAATGTAACTGGTGTTTGGAGGTTAGGTTTGATTGTTTTATGTTTCTCATGTCCAGATAAAACCATGAAAGCGCCATCGGGTTGGAATTGTTTAGCATTTGAAGAGATGGTGTTGATTTTAGGATCTGGTCAAATATTTTATTGTCTGTTATGTTTACGGAAGATGTATTCATGAGACCCCCACGATGCCTCTTAATAGTGGGGGTTTATTTATGTTACTTGCTTCCTGAAGTTACCTCTCCTCTCTGTGGATAATTAATTAATTAATTTATTTATTAATATAGTTATTATATTTAAGGATGTGCGAATAGTGCTATTACAAATACACACATGTATAGTTAATTTAGCTCTCTCGGCAGCGTGCTTGTTTGTAAAGCCAAAGGTCAAGAGATCGATCCCAGCTCTATTACGAATATGGACATATTTGAATAATGATTAAATCCTATTAAGTAAATATTTAAACAAGTATGCTAATGTTAATCAACAAAATATATATTCATATTTTAGAACCCAACTTTGATGCTAAACATACAATAATAACCTAAGATACAATTTTCTATATTTTTATTTTCATTCTAATTAAAATTTGATCACTTAAGTCAAAGTATTTATGCACTTTCTTAACAAAGCAAAAACTAAAGAAATTCTTCAGGCAAAGTAGTTACTAATCTTAGCATTGTGGTTTAAATTAGGAGGGATAGCCAGCACACTTACCTAGGTGATACTGGAGTAGAAATTGTTTAGATATAACACTAAAAAACACATAAACACATTTTTAAGGACAAGCTTTCACCTTCACAGACAGCTTCATCAGGTCAGGAGAGCTTGTCCTTAAAAATGTGTTTATGTGTTTTTTAGTGTTATATCTAAACAATTTCTACTCCAGTATCACCAAGGAAAGTGTGCTGGCTATCCCTCCTAATTTAAACCATGATTTAGCCTAGTGCTCTATACCACATAATCTTATCATTGAAATTGTTACCTAATATTTTGCCAATATACAGTAGCCCCATGGCTTCTTTGGTGCTGAGTGACAGCTTGCAACTGACGGCTTTGAAAAGTTACCAGACCAAATTATGTATCCCTATGCCGAATCATATGATCTGTAAAACCATGTGTTTAGAAACTGTCACTTCTGACAGTCAAAATTTAGGTATATACCTAAATGTAACTGTCAGTCAGCACCAAAGAAACCGCGGGGCTACTTTACCCTAGCAGTACACACAAAACCAAATTAATAATTGATAAAGTTGATACACCGTATTGGCCCAAATATAATGCAATGTTTTTCTTCTAAAAAATGTCCTTCCGAGAACTGTATTCGTATTATTTGTGCGACCTAATATTTTTCACTGAAAAAAAAGTCAGATTCGTACAGAGGCGTATTTTGTAGAATGTATTAGTTGTGCCGACAGGAATAATCATGTGCACATGGTAATAAAATCAAAGTTAAAACAAAGAATTAGAGGGAGTATTTCCACCCCTCGGTATCACTGAACTGATAATCCAGTAGGTTAAGCGAGTGTTAGTTAGTGGCAGAATCTGTTTTGTGCTACTGATATTAAAAAATTACCCATGGGAGATCCACAAGGGAGTGATTGTGTTTATAAGAAGCTATAATATTAATTTTAAATTAAGGCACGATTTGTAATAAATAAAATGATAGAATATTAGGAAAATGGTAGAGCACAAATAAAAGGAAAAACACTAACACATATTTACACACACATCAATATTTCGTTGCTATGATAGCATCTTCCTTAGAAGCAGTCTACTACTATTTCCTGAGAAAGATGCTATAATAGCATCGAAATATTGTGTGTGTAAATATGTGTTAGTGTTTTTCCTTTTATTTGTGCTCTAACATTTTCCTAATATTCTATCATTTTATTTATTACAAATTGTTTTTTTGCTCAATGCACTTTATTTCATACATAAAATTAAATATTGAGTGATAGAATTGAAAAGAAGAAGCTACGATATTAATTTTAAATTAAGAGCAATATATGGGGCACAGAACGCAAATAATGTACAGGCTGCAAGCAAATGATTTTCCAAGGTTAATGTACAATTTATGATAAAAAATGAAGTTGAGTTTAAGAGTGCCTGCGCACCAATAAAGCATTCAACGGTCCAAATAAAACTCCAAATATGTAAATTTCTTACCTCAAGATATATTCTAAAACTTTTATTTTTCATGCAAAACACCTTCAAAATCGTAGGGTCGTATTATGTTTGAGGTCTACTATATTCAGGCCAACGTGGTATAAATAAACCCTAGTCTATTTTAATAATTTTATGCAAACAATTTGTATGATCTGATACCCGCCTCGGTGGCGTAGTTGGCTAACGCGCTTGTCGTGTAGAGCTCGACTGCCGAGGACGAGGAGATCGAGGTTCGAATCTTGGTCGGGTGAACTGGGG
>CABEEJ010001421.1:29313-77160 GCA_901482245.1 Timema douglasi
GGGGGTTCCTAAATGGTTTTCCACTCTCCCTCCACGCGAATGCGGGTTCACTTCCTCTAATTCAACCTTCCCAATTCCTAATCCATTATAGTAATTACTACTTAAAGCGTATAACCCGAACGGGTAGTAAGACTAAATACTACCAATACTACTAAGTGCTAAATATTATTATTGTATGATCTGACTATTTTACAGTGCATTCAAATAAACATAGAAAATTAACAAAGAAGAAATTAAACCATATTTGTAGGTATCTGTAGCTATCTTTTTATATAGGCCTCAGAGTTGTTTGTTAAAATTTTGGTTGGTTAAAAATTTTAGAATCGTAAAGGAGTTATTGTAATATTTGTAATCGTAAAATGTTCGCACATCTAACGTTTTTTTTACCACACTCCATCATCCTTATCTTTGGTTGCCTGAGGACTTTTCACAGCTCGCGTATTATTATTTACAAATTCATCACCTTTGCCCTTTCAACCCCGCCCCTACATTACACTTGTTTAATCAGGTTGGTCGGTATGAATTAATGGCAAATTTTGGGATAGACAAATGCTTATTTTATTAAAATTTGTACATGTATAAATGATTCATTGATTGCAATAATAATTTAAACAAATATATATTATTTGTGTGAGACTAGGGCTGTATCAGTAGTTATCAGTATGCACAGTGAAAAGAGGAACGTAGTTCTCTTACTACACTGCTGCCGCTGGACAAAGGGCATCACAGTTCACACACTTAATTATGGATTGTAAACTAATTTTATGACCATTTCGAAACGTTTGTGACTAAATTTTCACTGCCCAGTTTTCTTCTCCGTTATTGACTCAATTCTTATTTATTCATATTACTATGATCAGCTGATTATTTCCTAAAAACATTTAGTAATCAAAGGAAATCCTCTTCATTTTATGAGATCATAGGTGGATCCAAGTAACTACCTTTAAAAACACCTTTTTCACATTAACTCTGATATGTTGCTATAATATTTTAGGGTTTATTTTCATTCATGACCGATTTCCTTTGTTTTTGGTTTCCTCTAAGAAAGTTGTGTTCCATTTATTTCACACTCCCTTCTGAAGCCTTCTGATGGGTAACACTCGGGTTGAGAGATTGGGCGCTAATGACTAAGTTCTGTGTCCAGTGGTGGCGGTGTGGTGTGTGAACTGTCTTAGTAAGTTCAATGTAAACGTCTTGTGGTGTTTGCCCGTCCTGTGATTTACATTTCCTATAACGTTTATGAATACCTTGGAATAAAAACTTAACAAAATTAAACCTCCCGTCGCAGAATTTGTTTTATGTAATTGTGCAAGGTCACACACACATTTAAATAAAACATACCAGACACTTAACCTCTTGTCTGTTAGTGAAATATTATTAGCAAGTAGTATGATAAAACCTTTAAGGTAGTGTACCCCATATTAGGTGTTTGAGGTAAATTCTCTTTTGACTTCAACACCCTCACATCTTGGAAACATTTCGAAGAACGAACTAAACTTTTATATATTTTAAACAGAGTTGAAAACTCTCACTAAATATGATCTAATTTATTTCAACATAAAACACCTTTTTTTACTACCCATTTGGGTTATACATTTATTTACTAAATACACTCATGGTCTTATATATATAGGAAGTGTACCCGTATTTGCATGGAGGGAGGAGTGAAAAAACCACCCTCAGTACACCCAACCGAGGTTCGAACCTCAATCTCCCCATCATAGGCAATCTAGTCTACTGCAAGAGTAGCGTGTTAGACCATGTAACTGCCGAAGGGGGTAACACTGTTCTACTGCTTGAAAGGAAGATAGGACTTTGTTTTTATCTCCAAACCATTTCATGTAACAACAACATTTTATCTTCGGCTTTAGTCCACATGTTTCAAGCTTCTCTTTCCTTCCTTTCAAAAGAAATGGATTGTAAGAAGATTTATTTTTTGTACAATACCAATTAACTCGATCATTTATCAAAATATTCACATTAATCAAGTCACATGATGTATATCAAGATTATTATTTAATTAATTATTGCGGCCATATTAATACTTTTTAATTTGTCGGATAACATTTTGAGTTGTGTAAAAGTTGTCATGTATTGCGCTTCAATCTCAAGAGCCACTGTCCTGGCACAACGAATAAATTTGAACCAATTTTACATAAATCTTTCACATAATCATTGTTGACAGCCTGTGACGCGGTAATTAAAATTCTTGGTGGCAAAAAAAGTTATTGGTTACGTTTAACAAATGTGTGTATGTACAAAATATTTTATATGATTACGCCAGTAAAATAGTTTGTTTAAAGCCAATCCGCTAACTGGCAGTTAAGACAAATAGTTTGGTTTAGTTTTAAAAGTAGTGATACTATTCAAAAATGAACTCTCTCAACTTGGTCCTTGAAATGTATCGCTGCATCACTGTGTGGTATTATAAACAAATACAAAATTATTACCTTGCTCCTAGTGGCATTGCCTATCCTCACTGGGCAATACAGTCAACAACCTCATCTATCCTCACTGGGCAATATGGTCAACAACCTCACCTATCCTCACTGGGCAATATGGTCAACCACCTCGCTTATCCTCACTGGGCAATATGGTCAACAACCTCACCTATCCTCACTGGGCAATATGGTCAACAACCTCACCTATCCTCACTGGGCAATACAGTCAACAACCTCACCTATCCTCACTGGGCAATATGGTCAACAACCTCGCCTATCTTCACTGGGCAATATGGTCAACAACCTCACCTATCCTCACTGGGCAATATGGTCAACCACCTCGCTTATCCTCACTGGGAAATATGGTCAACCACCTCGCCTATCCTCACTGGGAAATATGGTCAACAACCTCGCCTATACTCACTGGGCAATATAGTCAACAACCTCACCTAACCTCACTCGGCAATATAGTCAACAACCTCACCTAACCTCACTGGGCTATATGGTCAACAACCTCGCATAATCCTCACTGGGCAATATGGTCAACAACCTCGCCTATCCTCACTGGGCAATATGGTCAACAACCTCACCTATCCTCACTGGGCAATATGGTCAACAACCTCGCCTATCCTCACTGGGCAATATGGTCGACAACCTCGCCTATCCTCACTGGGCAGTATAGTCGACAATCTCACCTATCCTCACTGGGTAATATGGTCGACAACCTCGCTTATCTTCACTGGGAAATATGGTCAACAACCTCGCCTATCCTCACTGGGCAATATGGTCAACCCCCTCGCTTATCCTCACTGGGCAATATGGTCAACCACCTCGCTTATCCTCACTGGGAAATATGGTCAACAACCTCGCCTATCCTCACTGGGCAATATGGTCAAGCAGTATAGTCGACAACCTCGCCTATCCTCACTGGGCAGTATAGTCGACAACCTCGCCTATCCTCACTGGGCAGTATAGTCGACAATCTCACCTATCCTCACTGGGCTATATGGTCAACAACCTCGCCTATCTTCACTGGGTAATATGGTCGACAACCTCGCCTATCCTCACTGGGCAGTATAGTCGACAACCTCGCTTATCCTCACTGGGATATATGGTCAATAACCTCGCCTATCCTCACTGGGCTATATGGTCAACAACCTCGCCTATCTTCACTGGGTAATATGGTCAACAACCTCGCCTATCCTCACTGGGCAATGTGGTCAACAACCTCGCCTATCCTCACTGGGCAATGTGTTCAACAACCTCGCCTATCCTCACTGGGTAATATGGTCAACAACCTCGCCTATCCTCACTGGGCAGTATAGTCGACAACCTCGCCTATCCTCACTGGGCAATGTGTTCAACAACCTCGCCTATCCTCACTGGGCAGTATAGTCGACAACCTCACCTATTTTCAACACACATGTTGCAAACACACTTGCTTTGCTTTATTGTGCCAAGCTGCAGCCTACTTTGCAAAACTCTATATATGTTTTATATTAATAAATTAATAAACATAGATTTATTCATACATCTTCTGATAAGCAATTATGATATATTTGTCCAAGGTTTCACTCTTTATCTGGGAAACATTTTAAAATAAATAATCAATTTAATTATTAACAGCTGTTATGTTTCTTCACAAATATAGCCCACATATCGTTGAGAAGTTTGTTGTTATTCATGATCAATTTACTTTACAATCCCCACTAACCTTTTGGATTTCGATGCAGAGGGGCTCTATCATTTGTCAACTTTCTCATGCACTTCTTGCATTTCAATCAAATCTTAGTAATAGATGTTTGAAAGTGAGATATATAGATAAATGAGATAATGAAGCTTGTTTCGGCAACGCTTGGCAATAATAGCAAGGTGACCTGATGCACGATAGTTATTGGTTTGTTTCACTGTGGATCTACAACAAATGATATGTCTTAACCTCATAGAACTTAAACCATACAATTTCCAAATGGTTTTGATCATGCTCTTAAAAAAAAGTTACATGTTTTGTTTATTTTTGTGTTATAACTCCACTCCACCTGTTTTTGACAAAATAATTGTTAACTTTTCATGTCATTTGAATGTTTAATGTTGTGTTGATAGCAGCTTTTTGTCACCGTCTCCGAGTGGATGATCATGGCTTGTCATTGATATGTATAGGATCATGACACTTTTTAGTAGGGGGCAGTTTCATGATCATTTGGACGAACTGTGTTTCATTCAAGTCGCAAAGTTGATAATTTAAGTTCAGTACCTATAATTCAACATTTAAATAAAAACAAAGGAATTGAACTATTTTTAATATATATTTATATGATTCCTACATTGGGTAAATTAACTTGGATTAACATTTGCACACAATTTAATTCTGATCTTATTAGAAGAATTCCAAACTAAAAGATTTAAAAAAAAAGATTAACTTCATATGTGTGAGTACTAGAAAGTATGAATGTTTGTTTGCTATAAAGATGTTAATATAAAACTTTGTTGACGAGTGATTTGTAAGTTTCAGGATCTTCTCCAATCAAACTCGTAAATAAGTTTCGAAGCAGAAGAACTTTCACACATACACCAGTTATTAGTTACATTAAATGAAAGAGAAACTGATTGGTCTGGATGTAACAAGTGTTGATTCTGATTTGTAGAAAGAAAAAAAATATTGTGTCATGATGAAAAAAAGTGTTGATGTCGATTCATTTAAAAAAAAATCTATATTAGGTAATGGTTCACAATAGTCATATTCGAATCATGTACGGTTTAAAATTTTAAGATGTTTGAATTGACTGTTTTATACTGTTGCACGTAAAGTGAAGTATCATGGTATTGGTATGATTGATATGGATTTGATTTTAACTATTTTACTGACATCAAAAAGATTACACATTTATAGATTTTAACCGCAGTAAAACCTCTAATAACCGAAATAAAAAGGGGTTGAACCTGTTTTGTATAAGCACATGTTCGGACATTAAATCATTACAATACCCCTCTGAAAAGTTAAAAGGAAATACTAAATTATAAATTACATATTATATACATAGTTCAAAGTATTTCTTTGAGTAACATTATTTAAATAAATGGTTATTTAATATAACATTAAATACACAACAATGCTAGATTTATCATTTCTTCTTAAAAAAAAAAGAGCGAGATTTTCTTTTAATGCGATTTTTTTTATTTGTATAGCTTAACACACAAAGGTTTTACTGACCAAAACCTTTATTTGGTAGTTCAGGTACTGATAAAATACATAAATAAAATTGCCATCAGCAGCTTCGGATATTGGATGTCTGGATATGGGATGTTTTACTGTATTCTTGCCTTTGTTACCAGAATTTGTGAATAATTACTTAAGTTCACTCTCAATTATTGTGAACCAATACTTTTGAAACAAAGTTAATTTCTTTTGATTTGAAACCCAGCTTAGGGGGTAAGTTGTGTTGTGCTATGAATGCATCCATTGTATTGTGCTTATTCTAGTAAATACACAATTTGGAATTTTTTTACCTAGTTCAATATAGTTGGTTATCAACTGTTAATAGAATCGAGCTTCATTTCCTTATCCATAATATTAATCTGTCATGCACCATGAGGATTTTTTGGTAGTATATATACAGGGTGTTCATTAACTCAACACCCAAACTGCACATATAGTTTGAACCAAAAGTAATACAAAAGCCCTGTACACTTACATGCTGAAAACTATGCTAATACCAGTAAACTGTGTTCAAAGTTCCGACATACAGCGCCGGGAGAGCAAAGCTGTTCAAGCATACTTGTACAACAAGTTGCATAAGGGTTAGGTGTGTGGCACTGCACATGTAATAATGGCAAGCACTTTCTCTGATGTAGGACCGTTAATGATGACCCTCAGAAGGTATTCACATTTCTAGATGGATCCTTGCTCCAAGTTGTCGAGGTATGCAGTGCTGCAAACCTAACTCCTACGTAACCTGTTGTACACGCATGCTTGGACAGCTTTACTCTCCTGATGTTGTACGCCAAAACTTTGAATACAATATAATGGTATTATCATAGTTTTCCGAATATAGGTGTACAGGGATTTTGTATTACTTTTTATTTAAACATACTACAGTAGCCCCATGGCTTCTTTGGTGCTGACTGACAGCTCACAGCTGACTTCTGACAGTCAACATTTAGGTATATACAGTAGCCCCGTGGCTTCTTTGGTGCTGACTGACAGCTCACAACTGACTTCTGACAGTCAACATTTAGGTGTAGTGACAGCTGCTAAACACATGTTTTTGCAGATCATATGGTTCGGCGTAGGGATACATAATTTAGTCTGGTAACTTTTCAAAGCTGTCAGTCAGCACCAAAGAAGTCATGGGGCTACTGTATATGTGCAGTTTGGGCATTGAGCTTCCGAATTTTGTATATAGAGAAGTTTTAATGGTCATACTTTTTAAAGTGTCTGAATTCAAAATTTCCAATTTCGTGTCAAATATGATCTTTAGCTTACTCTTGAATTGATTCTGAATAAAAATATTTTACAGAATTAATGTTTCTATGGTCTAATAAAATAATATGAGTTGATCTATTAACATTATTATTACCAATCAAACTCTTGAGATTTATTTAGATTTTTGAGGTTGTGTATAATTGTTCTAATTTCAAGATTTGTTTCTATGTGTATGCAAGAAAGCACGCAAAAGAGAACCAATACAACATGTTTTATGTTATGTTTTTATCCCTCGCCCTTGTAACTCCTTCCATGTATAACAAACCTCCGAAAGTAAAAAGTTGTTTACCTTAAATCAATATCTTTATTCGGGATATCAAATCGAATACTGATCTTGGAACTAAAGAAATGTGAAGCTTCACATCTAGACATGTTTCAACATTAATAAATTGCAGCACTAATATCGACTAATTCTTTCAAACATTAAACATTGTCAAGTTATCGCATTGAGTTACACTTTCTAAATCCTTATTTCTTGATTACCTCCTTGTACTAGCGGTATTGAATCTGGCTCTTTAGCACATTTTTTTTTATACTAAAGCAAAATTTTCATCAATATTTTATCAGCAATGAATGGCTAATTTTAATGTTTGTAAACTCTAGCCATGCATGGAGGGAGTTGAATGGAAATGAAGACTGGCTAGTTGTGATATGAAATAAAAACCTTTTTAATCAATAATGTAATAATTAATCAATATACACCAGACACATGCCATTAAATTGAAATAAAGTATTAGGATAATTTCACTCTTTCAATTTCTGTAAATAAATTGTTGCATGTGCTCCTTACCAAACACTCCTTCGTTTTCGTGACCTATTGTATGCTCCCTCTTGAGGGGCCCTTGGCTGTCCCTCTTGTTTACTTAGTAGAGTTAGAACGTACCCTGCTAGGTTACACTACGGGGCAGTTTATATGGTAGGGCCATGGTTTAGTACTAATACGTCATGTATGATAAGACTGCCACATGGCAGGTACAGTGGAATGTCCCAAGTTGCGGGTTTTCTAGTGTTTATAAGAATAGAGAAACCTTGAGATGTCTCCATTTGAGAATTGGGTCAAAAGACAAATGTATCTATTTTCTTAGGTCTCAATTAAACTTCCTCTCATAACATAAATATAGAGTTGGGTCAAACCCACCATTTTATTAATATTAATCTCCAATTTACCTTCAAATCCTGGATCTGAATCGTGGAAAAAATTATAAACATAAGAAATAAAAAAAAAATAGAAAATACAAATATTAACCAAATGTTATTTAACATTCTTTCTTATAAGCCATTCATTATAACATTCATTCATTCACTTAAGTGTTAAATTACTGGTTTGGGGCTTGGTTGTTTAGTTCATCCTATAATTATAATTTGTTTCGAACAAATAAATAATAGGCAGCATTAGTCTCGAAGATACTTGAAGATTCGAGGGCACATACGTATTAATATCATTTTCTAATTTGAGATATATAGCATGCACTCTGCACACAGACTTGTGAACTAATTTAAACCTATAACAGACATCCAGCCCCTCCCTCTCACTGTTAATTTGTCACTGTTAGGTGAAACCCACAATATACTAAGGATGGACATAAACATCGATGTTAGTTGTTTTTTGGGCGAAGATTTTCAACCATTGTTGCTGATCGATGACATGTGTGCCTTGGATGGTGCTAAAGAACATTGATTGTTGAAAATCATCAACCAACAAACATAATTATAATGTACAGTACATCTTTCAAAAGGAGTATTCTTTTTGACCTACCTGATGGTAGGGATGATATCAAATGGAGGGGAAAAAACCATCAATGTCCCTACCGACATGATAACATAAGCTATTTTGTTTTTTAATGCAACCAAACTGTAACAGAAAATAATATTTAAGCGGCGGATGAGACGGGTGGCGGGGTGGTTAAAGGTTAGAGCCGAGACCCGCAGTACCGGCAAAAACACATGTTTTATATTACCACGCTTTAGATAAAAGATCAACGGCTAAAAATTATCAATTGAGCATTGAACTTTAAATATTGTTTTGAAAACATCAATGTTCATTCATAGCAATATCTGGTGGTGGGTGAAGTAGGTCAAACTTTGACAAAGACAAGAAATGGTTTACAAAGAAAGGTGGTTTTGAAATGATTGGACGGAGATTGTGGTTATTATATTAAACAGATATCAAGTACTGGCTATTTTCTAAATAGTAATAGTTTTTTTTAATTCGATATGTAAGCATTATTTTATGAACGTAATTAATTTGGATTAAAGTTTTCGATTGTTAACAAAATTTACGTTTTAATATGCTTATATTTCCCCAAAATATGCTACAATAACTTAATTTACCGTATAAGAAAATGTAAGAATCATAAACAATTAGAAATATGAAGTTTTTCGTATTTAGTTTATTATTCCTTAGTGTAATCGTGCATTGTACGGGCTCTCATATTATTTTATTGAGAAATTTACTTCCATTCAATATTTAATGCTTATGCTGATACTTTAAAATTAAAAATTTTACTAAAATAATATTTCTAGCAACCAATATGAAATGGTAAATGCTTTTTTTAAGATAAATGTGGCAAGTTTGGTAAAATATGTATTGCAATAAATAAGATCAACATTGATTTTAAACAGGTTAACTAACATAATTCTATAACTAAATAGTAACTAAACTAGAGCTAGTTTTGAAGCTAAATGTATACTTTGATGAGTTTTAAAAGTTTCAAAACATTTAATATAATAAATATTCTTGATATTACATTTTTAATTTAACATAAATTATTATTTTAGAAAGGGACCAGGTGAAAATAGTCAAATGAATCATTTTATTTAGTAATCTTCTTAGCTATTTTTATTTTCATTGCTTTGTCAAGGCAATACAAGTAAACAACTTCAATCAAGTATAATTCAAAATGGACGACAATATTTAATAAATTTACCGGCCCGAAAGTGGTTTTAAAGCTCTATTACGTTATTAATGTGAAAATTGAAATTAGTTTGTAACAATTTAGGTAACTGAATGATTTATAAGTGGAAATGCTGATATATCAATTGACTAGACTATGCTTTCTAATGCATTTTAAAAATTTATTATTAAATACATCTAGTGGAAGCTCGAAAATGATGAACCTAGAAAACTTTCGATCTCGACCTCGGAATACGAGTACTCGCAGAGCCCCAAGTATAAACAGCACTACAATTATCTTTTTACCACTTCCAATTCCCAGCCCACAAATTTTATTTCTACTAAACTAAAATACCAGTTGTAAAATAAGTGTTTGAACTGGTTGTCATAACTGATATATTTTGTATAACATCAATATAAATAACTAAAGATAAAATAATTTTTGCTATTTATTTCATTAGACCACTTAAAATTGAATTAATCTGCTGCCATTTTTAACACAAATTTATTTAATAGACTTTTCACACTGAAATATAAATTATTAAATTATTATTTTAAAAAAACAATCTGTTTTCCACAGACCAGGGTTATCTCCCTATCATCATCAAAGTTCAATCAAAGATATAAAATTGTCCCCCCCCCCAAGTTCAAACCATATATTACAACTATTATTATCAGACTTGTGTCGATGAAATTCATTCACTTAGTAAAGTCAAAGTGAAAAAATAAGACTACATCTTATTAACTAAAAACTATCAGAACATTCTTGAACTAAAGGTAATGGTGTTGTTTAATAAATCAATCGTTATATTGAAGAAAGTACAGGTGAGAAATATAAACACATAAAAGGGAACAAACACAATATGAGTTTTACATTTAAAAGAACAATTAACAGAACAAAGGTAACGTGAAACGAGGTATCATTAAAGAAATTAATTTTTACTTTAAGTGTACATCAAACTAGAGTAATATTAATTTTATGAAGCAAAATAAACTTGAATATTACACATTCATCAACAATGATCAGAAATTTTCACCCCATTTGGCTAAATGTATGAATTCAGAGAATAAAACTATCAAGCAATCCCCATAGCGACTTCAAAATCCAACACAAATAGTTGTGGAATAGTTAGTATACACTATACAACCAGCAAATAAATAATTTTGTATGTATCAAAATTATTTCTGTAAACATTGATCCAACAAACCAAGTAGACAATAACTTCTGAAACCAACTTAATTAAGTTATTATTTTTTAGGGATGTGAAAAGTCCACTTTTTCAATTCGAATCAAAATATATGAAATATTCTTTAACCAGAATTGAAGTTTGAATATTTGTTTAATATTATGGTTATAATAGGGATGTACTAGATAATTTTTTTTGGGATTGAGTATATAAGCTGTCAATATTTTGATTGATGAAGCTGACAATTGTTTCAAAGTAAAGTTTTGAAGGTTCACACACCCTTATTTAATTCTCGTTAAGCCTATATAAGGTACAGAGACAAAATTAAGATTAATGAAATTTCAAGAGCTGCTATACCAAACATTATATACTGTATAATATACTTCACAAATGACGCTTAGCATTTAAATTGGATTAAATTGTTTGGTTATGCGGAAACATTTATAAAAGTTCAGTGTGTCCACTTGACCACATTTTGAAATAATTAGGCCCCACTTCAATAATTCATTAATAGAGCAAGAAATAAAACACAAATATGACTTACAGTTTAATGCCCTTAACATTGTGTCAACGATAGGTAAACAGAACAAAAAAATGTCAGGCAATAAAACGCATTTTCAGTTACATTGATAAATTATACTTAGTGTGATATATATCTATAAAAAAAATTCAAACTAAAATCTAGGATTGATATTAAAAATAATAATGGAAGATTAACTTTATCTGTTCAAGAATTGTTTAAACGTATTTCCAAAAAGGTATAATAAAAAAAAGAAAACTAAATTAACATACAACATTTTATAATTTGTTAACAACTACAACTGTCTCAATTTTTCTTATCATCCGTTTTATATTTCAAGTCCTCATTAGCTCAACACACTTTTAAGTATCACATCAGTTGAAGCGGCCTTTGACAGCGACAGACCTGATCCGCTGACCCTGTCTCAGCGCTTACCATTGTTGTAACTCAAGGCACGAAGAGGAGCCTTAAAGTTAGACGAAGCTTGCTGCTGGATCTGGTAGGCCAGTGGGTGGATCTTGAAACCGTACAGTCTGGAAAACCAAACATATAGCTACAGACAGGTAATCCTCAACTAGAAAGTTAGACGAAGCTTGCTGCTGGATCTGGTAGACCAGTGGGTGGATCTTGAAACCGTACAGTCTGGAAAACCAAACATATAGCTACAGACAGGTAATCCTCAACTAGAAAGTTCCGGGGAGTCAGAGGATAAAGGTACACCATGTTTACCCTGATAGGTAGCGAGCTTACCTTGAATGGAGTAAGCCGGTGTTTTTCTTTTAAAGTTCCCTCTAATTTTTATAAAAGTGATAATTAGGGATGAAACCCTCAAATACTTAAGGAGTTAAGAAAATTTCAAATTCAAATCGTTAAAAATAATAATTTGTTTTCAATTTTACAAGTGAAATTTATTGCCATGCTGTAATACTGCTTATTGGTGGCTAAGAATCAATTATAATTATAGGACAAATTCATGAAGGCCCCAGGCCAGTAATTTAACACTTGACTGAATGTATTAATGTTATAATGAACAGCTTATAAGAAAGGATATTTATATTTAATTACTATTTGTATATTGTAGAAAGGAAAAATGGCGCCAAATGGCTGTATTAAATTAAACATTGAAAGGCTGATAGAAGGGCAAAGCCTACAAACTTACAAGAAAACTGTAGGCCTCAAAGTTGACAACAAAACACACAATTATGTAATTTATGGGGTACAGCAATCCCTTTCTTCAGGAGAAGAGAGTAACACACAGACTGGACTACGACAGCAATATTCTTTGTCCAACAGCGGAACTGTGTTATTTTCATTGTAACAGCCAAATTATGTTATTTAATATTATTATCAGCACCGCGTCTTACTAACCGTTTGGGTTATACGCACTTACGCTAATGTGTGATGGTAAGGTGATTGTAATATGAAATGGAGGACCTACAGTTTAACGTGGGCTCCGAACCACGGGGAAGGCCTGGCATTCCACACATTCACAAGTTGTGGTTAATACATGTCTTGTCAGAGGTGAAGGAAGGGTTTGGCATAAGATAAAACTGTCTCGGGACCGAGAATTGAACACCGGACCCCAGCACAGAAGTCCGACACTTTACCCCTAGACCGCCAGGTCACCATTTGTAACTTCTTCAAAATATATATTACAAATTACCTCAAAAATCAAAAGAGGTTCTCCTTAAATAGATAAAAAAACAATTGACCAAAACAATTAAGCAACCCTAAATATTAAAACTTCAATTCAGCTTCAAGAATATTTCCAATATTTGCTCAAAGTTTGTTTTGAATTGAAAAAGTATAATCAACATACAAATACTGTGGTATTATTCAGTATAAATGTTGAACATCTCTCACAGACCTGGGCACAAATTGGTTGGTAGGACGTTTGGGCCGGTACTCTGGGTGTACCATGAACAACATCTGTGGGAAACCTGTGCCAAAGTAGGAGCCGTCAGTGTGGTGGTGGCGAGAAGACTTTGGAGTGTACACATCCATGCACTTGGGGCAGTACGACTTCACCATGGCCTCCCCCGGAACATCCGACAGTCCTGCCACAAGAAAACACGTTAAATTTCTTCTGGCTGTGGTCGAGGGTACCTAGTAAGGTCCCCCCCCTATTTTTTATAACAATTGTGCAAAGGTTTGTTAATATTTACAAAAAAGTGAGCCTAGCTACAAGTAGCCCCGTGGCTTCTTTGGTGCCGACTGTCAGAAGAGACAGCTGCTAAAAACATGTTTTTTTGCAGATCATATGATTTGGCGTAGGGATACATAATTTGGTCTGGTAACTTTTCAAAGCTGTTATCTGTCAGCTGTGAGCTGTTACTCAGCACCAAAGAAGCCATGAGGCTACTGTACTTTTACTAACACATTGCAAACCGGAATGAAGTTGCATGGTGCACTGTCAGATACGGCCAAATTTATATTTTGAATTTTTGTCGAGAGAATATTTTTTGACATATATTTCTTTTTGTGTGTTTTTTATGAAAGTACTATTTTTTTAAAAACTTTGTGTGGTAGTTTTTGTACATACATTTTTTTGTCCTTTCAAATTTATTAAACAAAAATAATAATAATAATAAAAACATAAATTATTTGTACACATTTTATTACAAAAATTATAAATAATAATCTTCAAGTTCTGATCCGGAATTATCTAATAATATCGATTATACTTTGGAATCGATACCCCAGATGGTGTGAGAGCTTTGATGAAGTATTTAGAAACATAATATTATTTAGTTATACTATGGGAAGTGCTGTCATCTAGTATTTTTTTATAAACTAAGAGTCTTAGGAAACATTTACAGAACACTATACCCGAGAGTAGCTTGGACATGGTAGCAAGAGATACTTACTCTAGCCCAAGCGTAGTTCGGGTGTGGTAGCAAGAGATACTTACTCTAGCCCAAGCGTAGTTCGGATGTGGTGTTTAATGTGTTAGATATAAAATATTCGCTGTCACAAACAACCATCCCGTAATTATTTAACGTAATTTATTTCTGGTCTGATTATATTAATTTACTAAGCAAGTATGAATTATAGACTCAAATTATGAGCTACACCCACCAAATCTCTGAATTTAGTTTCTAAGGTTCACACAGGCCTATTATAAATCAAAAGTTTGCCATCACATAACTTGACATATGAATACATGAAAATAGAGTAATCATCCTTACTGTTAGCTAAAACTCTTCCTATGAAAATTGGACTGTAATATTGTTATCATCATAAAAGAGGCGCACATTAAATACACATCTCTCATCATGTCTCAGTACACTAATTAATAAGCCCAGCTTGAGACTTAGACTTTAGCATGCGATAGTCAGAATGAGCAAAGAGGGCTCGAACATTACCGATAGGCAACATAGGCTGGCTCTCGCAGTAGACCCGGGGGCAGTGACCAAAGTCACCCGACTGGTACTTCTCAATCATCTGACCTATCCCCCGGTTGGTCAGGATGTAGCGAGCGTGAATCAGGCCATACAACATCTCTGCAGCCTGTTCGATCAGGTCAGACTGGTTTGGATTATCGTCCAACTCGTCATCTGAAACAAGGACATTACAATTACAAATGTCCCCCAAAAGATCTATTACAACGAAGAACGATATGTGACCCCGTATCAGTGATTGCATGGTCTTGTGTTAAACTGGAGTGACTGTGACAAGAAATTTACATTCAACTTCTGGGTGAATGTACTGAGCAGGGTTCCCACACAAAATCATAAAAAATTTTACAAGACTTTTCAAGGATTTTCTACCATTTCAACATTTATGTATATACCTAAATTTTGACTGTCAGAAGTGACATCTGCTAAACATATGTTTTTGCAGATCATTTGGTTCGGCGTAGGGATACATAATTTGGTCTGGTAACTTTTCAAAGCCGTCAGCTGTCAGTTGTGAGCTGTCAGTCAGCACCAAAGAAGCCACGGGGCTACTGTATTAGGGCTAATTATTTTTTATGATTTTGCATATATTCTTTGGCAAACCTAGAATGTTGTTCAAATGTATACAAATGTGTTTCATAGGAAACTAAGCTGATTTAAGTAGCTTTATTACGGCATATTTCCGTGTTTTTATGAGATATGGCATATTTTCA
Organism: Timema douglasi; assembly: GCA_901482245.1. Classification (NCBI taxonomy): domain Eukaryota; kingdom Metazoa; phylum Arthropoda; class Insecta; order Phasmatodea; family Timematidae; genus Timema; species Timema douglasi. The sequence continues at coordinate 44,949 of CABEEJ010001421.1, forward strand.
GGTTTTTCAACAATTTTAAGACTTTTTTGGGGTTATTTTTAAGTCATTATCTTGCATATTTTGGTATTTTCAATAGAAAGGATATTTTTGTAAGATTCTCCCTGAAAGCAAGAAGCAAGGCTGAGAGAGAAAGTGAGGGGGTTGGGGGGTGGGGGGGAGTGCTTGTGTTTAGAACTTCCACAGAAACTGCAGAAATAAATTAAATTAGTTTTTCCTAATAAGTTATTCTTTGTTTTGGCTTTAAAGTTTAAGTTAAGTAAAATTGGTTGGTAAAATATAGAATTTCTCCTGGTATAGAAACAATCAAACAACTAAATTATATTTTTTAGATTATTTTTTGTTTGTTTCATGTAACTATTATTTTCTTAATTAATTTTTGGATTATATCTTGTTTAATATTTTTATTCCCTTCTCCTTATTTTAGATACATTTTTGTTTTTCTTCTATGATGACGACATATTTCAGTGATTTCTCACCATCTTCAAGTCTTAGGAAAACCATTGTTATTTCAAATTATAGTATAGCAAAATGTAATAAAATTATGAATTAAAAACAATAAACATTAGAAATGGAAATAGTCAAGATAAATTATAATGTGATATGTGGAATATTAAATAGATAATTTAAATTAACAAGCTTATAAATAATACCTCATTGTAATAAAGATGATTGATTTTAATACATGGTATTGGAAGGTTTGTAAAATTTTATGGTTTAATATGGAATAATTATTATTAGTGAGATGATCAATAATGTGTATAATGTTACCAATATGAAGAAATAAAATGAAACAATTGACAAAATGGATAGTGTTGTTAATGTGGCACAGTGTGTTATTTATATCATGAGTAAATATCGATAGATATATTATTTTGATATTATTATAAGATGAGGAAGATTAATTTATGGTGTTAATCTTCTTGATTATGGTTTGAAATGATTTAAATTTGGGACGGAGAGATAGCAAGTGTTGTTTGAACTGGGATTATTTTTTTAGTTTTACATGTTGAGGCAGCTTTCTAAATATGTGGGACAGATTTTCAAAATGTGTTTGCTCCTTAAAAATATTGTCGTCGTTCAGAATGGCTGTTTGGATGTGTAAATTTTCAGTTATGTCCATTTTCAGACCTTTAGAAAATGATTGTAAGAGTTTCATACATTTATTGATGACTGTTGGTTGAGGTCTGCAAAGTTTTAGAAGTTTGACAATGTAAATCAAAATTCTATAACATGCAGGAACCCTGACTGAGAGTTGTTTTTTCACACTCTCACTCAAGGTAAATGCTGGTACACATGTTCTAAATTAAATCTACCAAATCAAGATTAGATTAATTAGCATAATTAGTCCACCTATGTTTAAACTGAATTGGTAATGAAACATGGTGTAAAAAGAAAATTAGGTGCAAAGCTACTGATTTCTAAGCCATATACCTGCCTATGTTGCGTAGTTGGCTAACGCGCTTGTCGTGTTAGCTCGACCGCTGAGGACGGGGAGATCGAGGTTCGAATCTCGGTCAGGTGAACTGGGGGTGGTTTATCCTAAATGGTTTTCCACTCTCCCTCCACGCAAATGCAGGTTCACTTCCTCTAATTAAACCTCCCCAATTCCTAATCCATTAGAGTAAATCCATTAGAGTAATTAGTACTTAAAGCGTATAACCCGAACGGGTAGTAAGACGCGGTGCTAAATATTATTATTATTATTATCTAAGCCATATATTAAAATCCTTCAATTTCTCTTCCTGTAGCTCCCATTATTTTGCTTGGAGCCCAAATACACCATATAAATTATGGTTATCATCTCTGAAAGAGTTGAACCCTATTTTAGTGATCCTCAAGTTACTAAGACAAGTAGGCCCCATGAACATTATCAGTCACCTGGTTCTAGATCCAGTATCATGTCGAGGGCTTGGCGGTAATGTGGGACCTGCTCGTTCAGTCCTGTCAAGTTAAACTTGTCCTGGATATAATCCTCGTCAACCTGTAGGGACAATAGGACTCAGATTAGGAGGGTAACTTCTTTATATTAACAATCATCATCATCATCATCAGATTAATTCCAGCCTTTGGCCGGGTCGGTTTAGTAGAATGTCTCTATATCTTCCTACATCCTTCCAACAATCTTCCTCCTTTAATCGCCTCCCTTCTCCTTTCATGTCTCTTTTTCATCTTTCTCACAAAATAATACTGTCAATTTCTTAGAAATAAGTATTATTGAAATGCACTGAATATTTATCAAAGAGAGTCTCCCCCCCCCCNCTCTCTCTCTCTATATATATATACACACACATATATATATATATATATATATACACACAGACACTTTCGTAAATATATGGTGCATTTCAATAATACTTATTTCTAAGAAATTGACAGTATTCTTTTGTGGTGTGTGTGTGTGTGTGTGTGTATATATATATATATATATAAAGAGAGAAAGAGAGAGAGAGACTTTGATAAAAACAATGTTAGAATAGGACAAATCCATGACATTTTATCTTCATAAATAACCAAACATCACATTTTACCCGACCAAATTAATATCCCCTGACATTTCCCCAATTCACATAAAGAATGGAAATAAAGTATGGGGTAAGATAGAAATAAAATTATTTATAATATGTTACTAGAAGAGTTATAAAGGCCACTCAAAGTAATAAAGTTACATAATGTTATGATGACAATGTATGTAGTTAGAAATATTACCGTCCTCCAATTTGCGACCAATGACGAGCTGTACACGGGGTTTATAAGAATACAAACACTACTACCTACTATAAATACTATAGGATATATTTGTTACTTACCTCGCAGAAGAATTCATTTCCTCGAAGGCCGCAGAACCAGGAAATCCACGACACCTCCTCAGAACTGCTCATTTTCCTAAGGTAGGGAACAAAATACATTTTACCAAAATAAACAAATTTAAAATAAGAGGAAAATCAAAATAGACAAAAGAATGGACAAAATAACATACTTTGTACCAAGAACAGTACAATATGCTACATATTGGAGGTGTACAAAGGTCACTTTTTAAATTTGAAGCAAATTTTGAAACTTGCGAGGGAAAGTAGAAGTTACGGGTTTTTGTTGTTGTCACATTACACTACTTTTAATTTTTAAATTGTGTTTAGTCACAAGTCTGCGTTGAAATACTGTTTAGTAGCCGTTCTAAAATTGATAATGTTGAAATGTGTCATATTTAGTGAAATATTTCAAATATGTTCATAAGATATCAAAGTTTTCTTCTTCATTCAAAGTCGAAGTGACAGAGATTTCGGCTTAGACTTTTGACATTTCAAAGCTTCACACACCTGTAAAGATTTATGCCCTTCTTTCTTAAAGAGGATTAAAATGTAAATATTAAAATTATTTTCAATTAAGCCATATCACTTTCATATATAAGGCAAAACCCAAGAACTGTAACTTTTAGGACATTTTTTTCTTCTTCTAAAAATCTTGAAAATCACAACATTTAAATACTAGCAGTATACTCTGGAATGCGGGGAATCCAATGATACTAAACTCAACCAAGAGTTGCAAGAACAAATATTGTTGGAGTTGTAAAATTAAACAACTGAAGCTTTACATGTTATCAGTCAATTAATATGCAAAATTCTTTCGAACTGACCACACTTCACTCTTTTTCGCCACACATGCTAATCTTGTAAATGCTTCTATACTTTTCTTAGCTGAACTAAAACACTCTTGGACATTCACTAACAAATTTACATCCAGCACACTCACACAAGGATCCATTATAACTGAAGAGAAAATGTAGAAAAGATCTGTGCAGACACACACACCAGGAGTCAAATAGGATTAAAATAAAGTGATAATACATATTTTAAGTCTAAATAATAAAAATAGGTCTATTAGGCTCTTTTTATAGCTATCTCTTACCTTAGCCCAGCCTCCAATATTGTAATTTCTCAGGTGACTTACTCTAACCTTGACCATCCCATGAACTAATGAAGTAGAATCTTAGTTAATATTCCCAAAATAAACATTTTGACTTTTGTCTATAAGAGAAAATAATATCATAAGGAATCTTGGATCAAGTGATGTGTTGGTCTACAATGTTTACGTTCAGATTTATTTTAATAATTTGTTTAAAACTTAAATATTGTGAATTTCAAATAAATATATTTAACTTAAAAGTATCATTGGATTTGCCAGTTCCTTGTGAGAATAATGAAAGTATTAAATTTTTAATAATTTGAAATACAATGTATTATTTGATAAGGTGCTTACACATCTTGCCCTGATTATTTAAAATATTCGAATTACACTCAAAAATAAGTTGAAGTGAAAAAACATCTTCCTATAAGTAACAAGTAACTAAGAAGATAAAAAAAAAGTAATATTGCATCTCTAATTCAAAATTTTCAAGTCAATTTGTTTTGTCAACAAATACTTTACAAAGGTTGTGGAAAACATTCAAATAAAAAGGATGTTGTTAACAGCAACTAAGATAGGAAATTACCAAAATGTTTTAACTTAAAATAGGTAATAAAGATTTGGGAGCCAACCAAATAAACTTTCGAAAAGTATTTTTAATCAATGTTTACATAAGTTCGGCTTCGTAACAAAAACCGACATTGCTGATTTAACCACCCCAAATGCCAGAATGACAGACAACAGCCACACCAATAATCCCGTTTTGTAAGTAAATTACGGCATCTGAACCATTATTATTAAGGAATAGTAAACATTTGAGGAAGTGTATGCGCTCTTATATCATGGAATTGATGAGGTATTATAAATAAAACAATTCAATTTGGTCTTACCTCTTCCTACCTTGATTAGCCACGCTTGACGTTCTTCCCGAAAGAATCGATTGCAGCGATCTCTTTTATCAGATAGAGAATAGTACATTTAGGATTGCGCACTCTAAAGGTTAAATTACCATACTAAGCAATTGGAGGGTTAACATTGCAAAATAAAAATATAATATACCTACCAAGTTCTGAAACAATAGGTCTAGTAATGTTAACCAAAATTCGGTTTACCACAATCGATAAAGAGAGAAAAAACTTATTATATTTTATTTTGTCCCAATAACTTCTTAAAATGTCCTAAAATATCCAAAAGGCTTGTATTGTATATATTTAAATCTGCTATCACCGTCCGCAACTAAGTCAAATTGTTATATTAAATTTGTAAGATATTTTGATTGTTAACTCATAAATAATTACTTTGTAACATTGATATTAAAATTGTAGAGTATTGTATTTATTGTGAACTTTAAAAAAAGTATATATATATATATATATATATATGTACATACATTTAAATGTTAGTTTCTTTTATATTTATATGACATTATCATACAATCATAAATATATCATTGTGAACAACCGCTTGGACAAAGCTATTTGTATTTACCATTTGATACATATAGGCTACTATAAAGGATCAACTCCTATCTAAAATCAATTTATCACACTAACAGAGCATTTACAGATTCAATCATGAAAATAGGAATAGTATAGATACGCAAAGTTTTAAAATCAGGTCACTAATGAAGGTGTGTGTGTCTGCTATCAAATTTTAATGATGAACTAAATTAAAAATAGAAATCAATACTATTTTTGTTCGGATAAAAGAGAATATATGTTCACCCTAGGCAAGGATATATAATTATTATAGGGCATGGTCCTACCCAGTTTCTAGTATTTTAAGAATTATTTAAATATCCAAACCATGTTGACAAAACCAGTAAACACAAAATTAATTTTCTTGTCACACTGATCTGAGTGCCTCGTGTAAGTTATCTGTGCATCATACTATTGCTACGCTTTTCAAAATTCAAAATAGATTCACCATCAGAAATTTTAATATAAATGAGATTAGTTTATGTTGGTAGTATTATAATGAACTATCACTGAAAATGTTAATCATAACATAATTTTCATGTTAAAAAATTAAGTAATGTTAGAAATAAACATTTTTTTCTACCTATATTCAGGGTTTAAATAAATACACGGAAGAAAAAAAAACAGTACCCGTTCATAGAATTGTTATCAATATCTTGATTAAAGTTTATACAAACAATAACTTTGTGACATTTAAATTATATAATAGGATGGCAACCGATAAGTATTCTTTTATTGCTGAATGGTATGATGATGATGCTGCTCTCACAAAAACATTCCAGTTAAGTTATTTTCTTGAGGACAATACCGTTGAATTATACGAGCTGAAAACTCGCCGTTTATTTTTAAAACGCATCCAAGTTCCGACTGTGAATCTAGGCGACATGTATATCGGTTCAACACTTTATATTCTGTCCCGCAACATGCATATCCTCGACTTTGCCAACGAGTTTACAAGATCAAGACTGGGAAAGTTTATGGAGGTCACATTTGCAATGTTGAAGCCTGAAGCGTTGGACCGGTGCGGTGAAATTCTAGACTTTATAATGAAAAATAAGTTTATAATAGCCAAAATGAAGATGGTCTGCATGGAGAAAAGTCATATTCTTGACCTCTACAAGGAACATGTTGATAAGGCATTCATTGGATTTTTATTGGATCATCTGACATCGCCATGCCTTGCCATGAAACTTGTAGGGAAAGATGCTGTAGCTCGCTGGAGGGAAGTAATCGGACCAACAGACCCAGAAAAGGCCCGGAAAGAAAGTCCTGACAGTTTGCGAGCCTGTTTTGGAAAGGATATACAACACAATATGGTCCAGGGTTCCCAGTCACAGGAAGATGCCGAAAGAGAACTGGAAATATTCTTCCCGACTTGTGAAGAGATGATAATGGTCGCTCCTAAAACCTCGGCCCTCTTAGAAAACACAACGCTGTGCTTGGTCAAGCCACACGCTGTGAGAGACGGATTGTTAGGACTCATTCTATCTGAAATTCTGAGGAAAAACTTCCAGATAAGAGCGATGCAAATGTTTAACATGGTCCGTGCAGGCGCAGAAGAATTCTACGAGGTTTACAACGGAGTTGTCCCAGAGTTTGCTGATATGGTGAATGAGCTGCTGCTAGGCCCGTGTGTGGCTATAGAGCTCATCCACCCCGACGGGGATACCCACACCAAGTTCCGAGAGTTAACCGGCCCTAGGGATCCCGAAGTTGCCAAGGAACTTGAGCCAGACTCGCTCAGGGCGAAGTTTGGTTGGAGCAAGGTTCATAACGCTGTTCATTGTACCGATCTTCCTGAAGATTGTGCTAGTGAAGTAGGATATTTCTTTGTTGTTCTGCAATGAAGTCGGGTTACTAAAGTCTGTTCACCGTAGGAATTGTTTTCTTAAAGGCCTTTTTCCCTACCAGAAATCTATTATATAGTAGGATATTGGTAGGAAAAAAGACCTATCCAGAGAGTAATTCCTACCGTGAATGTAGTATACTTCTATTTGTTTGAAATGCTTTACATTACACAAATTCTGTCTACTGAGTTAAGGGTCCCAGGTTCAATTCCAAGCACTTTCGAAAAATTAGTGAAATATGTTTTTCTCCTTAAACAGTTGTGAATTGACCTCTAGAGGGCTGGATGTTGTGTTTGTTCTAGATTTAACTTGGTTTATAACTAGTGGTCAAAGTTTCTGGGTTCGATCCCCAGCGCTTCCAAAATTTTTCTGTGATTCAGTGGGTCAGAAACGGGGTACACTTAGCCTTGTGGGAACAAATGATGAGATTCTTGTATAAAGAAGTATCAGTTCTGGTTTATAAAACCCGTCTCGGTGGCGTAGTTGGCTAACACGCTAGTCGTGATAAGCTCGACTGCTGAGGACGGGGAGATCAAGGTTCGAATCTCGGTCGGGTGAACTGGGGTGGTTTTTCCTAAATGGTTTTTCACTCTCCCTCCACGCAAATTCGGGTTCACTTCCTCTAATTCAACCTTCCCAATTCCTAATACCATTAGCGTAATTATTACTTAAAGTGTATAACCTGAACAGGTAGTAAGACGCGGTGATAAATAATAATAATAGTTTATAAAACTTAACTCAACGGCTGGGGGGGGCTTGTTCTTACCACATGACACACCCTCTCAGCAAATGTTGGTACTATCATCGCTAATGACGGTGGCCACTTGGTTGGTGTAGCTTGCTTGCAGGCTCGCACCATACAGTTTTTTTTAAGTCCTGTGCAGATCTATAATCATTCGGTTCTTCGTGCAGATTAGATACCAAAAACAAAATTTTAAAAAATCATCATCTTGCACAAAAATTTGATCCCTGCTACAAAAATTGTTTCAGTGTCATTCATTGTTAGATTCTTTTATTACACTTAACAAACATTACCATATTTTGTGGTTGTTGTTCACAGTTAAATCAGGTCTTCCAAATAATTTACACTAAACATTTATATCCAATTCATGATATTATATTAACATTAAATATTTGGTCAGTGGCGGCTCGTGTATAGGCACTGCGGAACTGCAGCACCCCCTATTTCCACTTGAGATTATCGATAACATTTAATATAATGAGTTCTTTTTTATTTAATTCTTTCTTTATTTTTTTAGTACAATATATATTTCTTAAGCTTAATGTCAGTACTTCAATAGCCATCCCCCAGTTTATGAAAAAGATACAAATCTTTGTATGGAACTGTGCACTTCACAGTGCCAGTGACGTGGTGTTTGACAGTTGTGCGCATGCGCACACAGGAAGGGGGTGGGGAGGAAGGCGGGATTGCCAGGTAGAGAGAGCACTGTTGCTCTCGCAGTTCCGGCTCTGGCGTGATGGTGGAAGGAAGTTTTTTTTTTACTCAGCGTGTTTTGTGCTTAAAAACCGTATACCATATTCTTGAATGTGATAAAGTGTAGAAGAGTGTAGAATTAGATTATTATTCTGCTTCCAGATATTCTATTTGATTCATATTTTTTTCGGTTCTTTTATTTAACAGAAAATTTTCTGGAGCAGCACCGTCACTAATTTTAGCTACGAGTTGCCAATGTATTTGATGCCGAGTTCTTAGGGGTTATCCATAAATCATATAACACTGTTAGGAAAGGAGGTGGGGGGGGGGCCTTGGTGTCCACTCAAACTTGACCAATGAAATTCCCGACTTTTTTTTCTTCTTCTGATTTCCCCTGATCATTTCTTAAAATTCTCGACTCAACAGTATGTTACAACCTTCTACATCCCCTCTTTTTTTATTAGTCTGTTTTATGAATAATATTTTGATAAATGTTTTTTTATTTGTATTAACATAGTCTACTACTAGTAATGATAGAATTATAAAATATATTACACAGCTACTAACAAAAAAAAAAGGCAGTGTGAATCATATTGTAATTTACCGATTAAATGACTATTATATTTCATATTTTGATTAAAACAACATTTTCCCAGATTTTTTGTTGTAAATTACAAAAATTCCCAACTTTTTCTCGACCACTTAAAATTCCCGGCTAATTCCAGTTTTATCAGATGGTAGACATGGGAAGGGGAGGCAAGCAGTGAGCGCTAATGTCTACATGGGTGAGGGTGGGTGCATCATGGTGCTACGTAACACAGAACTTATACTTGAATTTTAATGTTGAAAAAATATTATTAATATAGTTCTTGTTTTCAACGTTAATAATAATAATAATAATAATAATATTTAGCACCACGTCTTACTACCCGTTCGGGTTATACGCATAAGTACTAATTACGCTAATGGATTAGGAATTGGGAAGATTTAATTTAGAGGAAGTGAACCAGCATTTGCGTGGAGGGAAGATTGGAAAACCACCCTCCAGTTCACCCGACCGAGATTCGAACCTCGATCTTCCCGTCCTCGGCAGTTGTCTCAACACGACTAGCGCATTAGTCAACTATGCCACCGAGGCGGGTAGCATAATGTAGATTAGAAGTTGAACTTTCACTCTCCCTCACAAAAATTCTTATGTACTGACATAATCAGCCGGTTCAGGAAATGCATGTAAATACCTCAAATAAAATAAAGTTTTTTTTAACTTTAGGCCCTAAGCCTAATTAATATTTTGAAAAAAACACAAAATATACATTAGTTTATTGTTAAGAATTTGCTTTCCAGTTTCTTAATTTTGTTTACATACCGTAATTCTATTACTATAAAAAAAGATCCGAGTTGCTCAATCTCTGTCTACTGGAATCTGATCATTTGCTGTTTTTATATCCAATGTTATTCCTTTTTCTTGTTCCTATCTAAATGTTCTATCATTTTTTACCAATTTAATGTGGGTTTTTCCCCCTCTATTTTAGGAAGTTACATTGCACATTTCACACTCCGTTCTGATGAGTTGTGACATAACACCCAACCCTCGGCGAAAGAGGAAAACCACATTTCATCAACGATAAATTATTTGGCCATGCCTATAGTCAAACCCGGGACCTTTAGCTCAATATACAGATACGCTAACGACCGAGCTTGTGTGTTGGACTGTTGCTTTATACATTTCTAAATGTGGCTATAATATAGCTCCAATCAAATGACCCATTTTTAGTTGTACTGATGTTATATTACTATAGAAGAAGTTAGCACTTAACTATGCATTAATATGTTAAGTAAACCATTCAGTGCCTTGATTCTTGTTCTATGACATCTTCATACTCTTGTGTGTTTAATTACCGTCCAGTCCAACGAGGTAGCTGCAGGACTCGAAAATTCAAGAAAAAACAAAAGATTGAACTCGTCTCAAAAGTTAAAAATAAATCTAAAAAAAAATGGCCTTAATAAATAACAAAAACCCGGAATTTATTATTTCTAATAATACCATAATAACCCAAATATAGGCTGCATCCTCCCCCTCTCCCAAAACTCTTAAAAAAAATGTTTTTGATTATAAATGGTACATGCATTTTAACTAATCATCATTTTATTAATTGCATTTAAAATGTGTAGGAATTTATATCTCAAGTGTTTGAATCGAATTATAAGACAATCTAAAGCAAGCACCAGCTCAAATGTCAAAAAGGAACTCTATTATAAATTATTTATTTACTTTAATAAAAGTCATTTACACTTTTATAATTTCAGGGACGTTTTCTCTTGTCTCAATACTTTTTTTATATTCTTGTCTCAAATTGAAAAAAATTGTTCTCACACATCCCTTTTAACCAGGGCAACACCCTTGCTGCATCCCCTATATTTCACAATACCATTGGTACGACAAATCTCTACGAGTTAAACCCTAAGCAGGTAGGACGTGGTAACCCCTAGTAGAGGACGCACTTGAATAAAAAACTATTTTGTGATTGTATTATTTTTGGAAGAAGGTACAGGAAAGGTGGATAGAAACACATAAAATGGAACAAACACAATATGGATTCTACAATTAAAATAACACAGGTCACACTTTACACTGCTGCCACTGGACAAAGAGGTAATGGCTGCTTCTTAAAGAAAATAGATCGTTATCACCCAATTCTCGGACCTATGTTTCATTCTATCGGAACCCATCAGGGAAAGGTGTGAAATACGCAACACAACTTTCAAAAAGAGGAAACCAAAAAACAAAAGGGAGAATATGGAAAATGTTAAGAGTGTGATTATAAATTTAATGTAGAAACTAAAAAAAAAAAAATTAATATTTAGCACCGGGTCTTATTACCCGTTCGGGTTATATGCTTTAAGTACTAATTACTCTAACGGATTAGGAATGGGGAAGGTTGAATTAAAGGAAATGAGCCCGCATTTGTATGGAGGGAGAGTGGAAAACCATTTAGTAAAAACCACCCCCAGTTCACCCGACCGAGATTCAAAGCTCGATCTCCCCGTCCTCAGCAGTCGAGCTCAACATGACAAGCATGTTAGCCAACTACGCCACTGAGGCGGGTAACAAAAAAAAAATCGTATACAATGTAACAAGAATATTTTGTGATGCAATAACTTTTTTTTAGCAGCGTATTTTACCAAACACTCAAGGTTATATGCTTATGTACTCAATATATTTACGCTATTGGGTTTGGGATGAGGAAGGTTGAATTTAGAGGAAGTGCACCTACATGTGTGGAGAACGTAGAGTGGAAAACCACCCTGAGTACAACTGACCAGGATCGAACTCCAATGTCACCGGCAGTGTAGTCTATTGCGAGTCTGACGCCTTAAACCACACGACCACAGAATACTGTGGGGTTTATTAATTTTTCTGTGTTTACATGGCGACCCTGAGGCACCATCACAGCTACACAGGAAGCTGTGCCTTGTCCTTTGTTCTGCCAATATATTAACCAAATAATGCGTTTGTAATATTAATATTTATTTATAATTATTTTGTACAAAATATAATCACATAATATGTATTTAAATCTATCAAGTAAGTTTCCAATACTGTGACAGTTTCTCTCCTCTGGGTAAATTCATGGAGTGCGGCCTTTCAAATGTTAGCGTCATTTCTTTCATTTTTTTCTTCCCCTCTTTATCAAATATCTGAAACAAAAGGACTAAAATTTGAGTAAACAAAAAGCAAATCAAAAGGAATGAAATTACCGGGTTATGAAATATTATTATTATTAAACACTGCGTCTTAATACCCGTTCGGGTTATACGCTTTAAGTGCTAATTACGCTAATGGATTAGGAATTGGGAAGGTTGAATTAGAGGAAGTGAACCCGCATTTGTGTGGAGGGGGAGTGGAAAACCATTTAGGAAAAACCACCCCCAGTTTACCCGACCGAGATTCTAACCTCGATATCCCCGTCCTCAGCAGAAGAGCTCAACACGACTAGCACGTTAGCCAACTACGCCACCGAGGCGGGTTATGAAATATTCCCAAAGTCAAATCAAAGTTTGAATTATTCTTTTAAAGTTGGAAAGTAATTTGTCACATTTATTTATAGTAGAGCTTTAGGTATTAAAAAGCATTTATAAAATGTTTTATTGCAACATGCCAATTTATTGGCGAAGCTTTGGGGTTTTTGAAGCGAGAACTTTTTTTTTATCAAAATGATGTAATAATTTTAAAAGCTTCGCGCATCCCAATGAAATACTTGAGTAATTTAAGACTTGAGCTTAGATTTATTTACAGGCACTATGTTAATAATAATCAAATGGATTATTATCAAAGTAAATTTGTTGTAATTTAATAAAGTTTTATAAATGTTAATACATACCCTCAAATCTTTCAGGATGTTTGAGATTTAAGGTTTCGATATGATATAAAAATAAAATTCCATTGATATTTGTTTTTAAGCTTTTGACAGTTCAGAAACAACATAATTATAGGACAAACTCAACAATCAGGCCCCAGAACAGTAATTTAAAACTTAACTGAAAGTATGAATATTATGATAAAGCATTATAAGATTAGTTTTTTTTAACATTTAGTTACCATTTCCAGCTGACACGCTACCGATTAAGCTGATTCCCAGTGTGGCCAAAAATTTATCTTTGGGTTTACACTTTCACATTGATAAATTAACGGCCGGTAACTGGATGTTGTGTTTGTCCTAGTCTTAAGTTCAATTATAAGCCACATGAAGCTATGACAGGCCTAGCAAGTCAGTAGTGGAAAATATATGTCTTGAATAGAAAACTGACCCAGGCTAACGGCTGGAAACAGTAACGGATGTAAAGTAAAGTTACTATTTCCATTTTTTATTATATTTGGAAGAAGGTACAGGACAGGTGGATAGAAACATATAAAAAGGGGACAAACACAATATGGCCTTTACAATGAAAAGAAGAACACAGTTCACACTTTACACTGCTGCCAATGGACAAAGAGGTAATGGATGTCTCTTAAAGAAAATTGATTGTCACCGCCCAATCCCCCGACCTAGGTTTCATTCTATCGGAACTCATCAGGGAGGAGTGTGAAACGCGCAACGCAACTTCCTAAAAGAGAAAACCGAAAAACACAAAAGAGGAGAAAAAAGGAAAATGGTAAAGAATAATAGAACACATAGATAGGAAAAAATAAAAGGTATAACAAAAAGGACAAAAACATTTTTTATAATTCATTTATATTTCCTCTCTAAGGTTCATAATTTTTTTCCAAGATTTGGATTCAAATTCGATACTTGGGATTTGAAAGTTAAAGATTCAAATTCTAAAAGTAGTGGATTAGTCTCAACACAAAATAAAACCCATTTAATTGTAAAATAATATATTCTGCCTTTTTTTTTTTGTATTTATTTCCCAGAAGTTGTCTTCAAATGAATATTCCACGTAAAATTTGCTGGGCATGAATTAATTGACCACATCTTTAACATGTTAAAGAGGTTTGGAGGGATCATAAAAAAACAAAAGGGCACTCACGTCATCCGCAGTGTTCTCCAGGATGTTGCTCATATCCCACTCTACCGAGGGTAGCGGGGAGTTGATGAACCTTGCCGCGGTGGCTACACTGGGGAGCACATGGTGCTGCAGTGCCGCCAACTCCCACAAGGAGCTCTCCATGGCCCGACTCTTGGTGGGATCCCGCTCCTCCGCGAGATAAGGGTCGCAAGTCACTGCAGGTAAATAGATCGTTACGGTTTATATTCCTGAGTTTTAAATAAAACATTGAAAGGTTGATAGAAGACCTACACACTTACCAGAACATTGTAGGCTTCAAAAGTTCACAATTAAAAACACAGGTGGATAAAAACATGTAAAAGGGACAAACCCAATGTGGCTTTTTACAACGAAAANAGAACGAAGCTCAAAGTTATAAATGGGCACGAGAGCACATGACAATACACCCATTTGTAGGTGATAATAAAGTTGCTATCAGGTGGTCATAGGACCGGCAGTATTACCAAGAATTCAATTATTTTTAAATATACATTTTTTAGGGAACTTAGGATCAAACCAAGGTCCAAGGTCTGATCTGTGAGTGACCTCACTGACCGCTCACAACCCTGTATCTTCCCAATACATAGCGCTTATGAGTTGAGTGAAACAAAGTCTCGCACACATACCTTCACCCCCTGTGGGGTGGTTTATGAGTCCCTTGAGCTGGGGGTGTCGGAGGATGAGGTTCCCGATAAACAAGATCATGATGTGGATATCTTGAGGTGGAGCCACTAAGCACAATCGTGCCAGACGCTTCACAAACGCTGCCACCAGGAGCGCTGGCAGGTGACTGGAAAACAAACAAGAAGATTATATAGACATTTGTAACGTTGATAAGATGTTGATAAATAGGGGTGTGTATTTTAACTCTTAAGAGAAATTAAATCTCTGTCACAATTTCTGATTTTATTTCAAAGTATGGAAAGTTCTCACAACATTCCAAAGGCAGGAAAAAAATAGAGAACTAATAATAATAAAAGTCAGGTTATTTGGCTAACAATACAAAAACTAACAACAATTGTATTTGCCAATGGATGGGAAAATAAAAACACCTTAACTCAGTTGGTAGCGTGTCTGCCTACTGAGCTAAGGGCCCCGGGTTCGATTCCCGGCATGGTCAAAAATTGATCATTGATAACAATATTGGTTTACCCTTTCACAATGTTACATTACCGGCTGGGGACTGGATGTAGTGGGCTGACCTAGTCTTAAGATATATTATAGGGCATATGAAGCTACGACAGACCTAGCAAGCAAAAAAAGAAAAATCAACTACCAAGAGTAAATTTGATGAAAAAACCCACCTAGGGAAAGAGGAAAAATATGGGAAGAATCCAATGCACAAAGGTGACATCTTCCTTTCTTCTTTCTTCTATAGTTGAAGTAGTCACACACACATTTTAACACAAATATAATAATATTTCGGCATTGTTGCCTTTATCAAACACAAATAAGAGAGTACAGTAATATAGTGTTTGTGTCAAGTGTACTATCTTTTCTTCTTTGTGTTTGATAAAGGCAACAATGCCAAAATATTATTATATTTGTGTTAAAATGTGTGTGTGACAACTTCTACTATAGACATCTTTCCTTAGGTGGGCTTTCTTAATTAAATTTACTCTTAGTAGTTTATTTTTACTTTTTCTTTAGTTTTATCATTTTCCTTTATTATAAAATTATTTAAGCAATGAACCACTTAATTTTTAAAAATAAAGCTTTTTTTGAATCTTGAAACAGGGAACAAAAGTATCCAAGTGACCATGATATAATCCATGCTGCCGCAGTTCAGTCTGTTTTAGGACACTGATGTACACTGAAACCTACATAATTATGTGTTGTATTGTATTTTAACTGTGAAAGTTGAAGCCTGCAGTTTCCTGGTAAGTGTGTAAGCCTTGCCCTTCTATCCTCTCTTCAACGTTTAATCTATAATAGCTGTTTGGCGCCATTTTTTTATTTCTCGCCCAAAAATTAAATTTGATGGTAAAAAAATCGATTAATGAGAAACATAACAACTCACGTGGAACTAAGAAAGATATCTGCGAGATAAAAAAGCCGAGCCTTGTATCTGGTAGTGAAAATGTCCGCGTCAAACATGGAGTAGAGCTTGGCGTAGATGTTCGGGTAGTCTCTGAAACAAGTCGCTAAGGTTACATCGCACACAACAATAACATTAAGTCTAAGAGCGGCTGGCAAGACTACAAGAGACTAAAAAGATGACACATAATAATAAAACAAACAGTTCTTTCTCCCCCTCGTCATGTCTCAGTACCAGTTTGATTGTTTGTGTACATTAATTACTAGGGATGTGCGAAACTTCAAAACTTTGACTTGGCTTCAAACAATTATCAGCTTCGATTTCGCTTCGAAAAAATTCCGGCTTCGACAATTAAGAATCTTCGCCGATAATGGTCAATTATTGTCGTTCTGAGCTTTTATGTAAATTACATAACAATATTCATGTGGAAAAAATCTGAAGTAATTGAATTGTTATTTGTGATAGTAATGTGATTTATCACAATTAAATTTAAAGAGTTGTATACATAACCAAAATATATTTTGACTAGCATAAAATAACAAATAAAAATATTTGAACTTTGGGAATATTTCATATATTCTATTGAAGTTTGCTTCAAATTGAAAAATTGGATTTCTCACACTCAAATTAATAACGTTATTAAAAGTAGAATTTTAGAGGAAATTAATCTAAATATATATGTGAAGAGATAGTAGGAAAATATGTAGCAAAAACACCAAACAGGGATTTGAAACCTGATCTTTTCGTAACTGGAGATACAGCCAAATAGGAATGTGACACGTTAGACCATGCGACCACCGATATAAATAATGAAAAAGTTGTTTTAGATTGTTTTGAGTTAGTTCGACTCTCACTAAACAACCTGGCAGTCTTAGTGTCGAGAATTTGTGCTTACGATCCACTTTGGATCCGAGTATTTAACAAGTATTTCCCGAAAACACAGAGACTTTCAAACCAACCCTACCTAGATTAACATTACTTGATTCCAAATATTGGTTTAATAGGTACACATATTTTTGGTGGTAAAAGTGAACAATAACACAAATGACAAATGTTCAATATTTCAGTAAGATATCAAGCGATGACGTACTCACAGATTGTGAGTTTGGATGAGGATGAAAATCCCTTGCAAAGCCAGTAAGCTCACCGGACCACCTGAAACACCCAGAGGTAAAATGTTACTGTTGAGAATCAGTGGTGGCTGGAGGGGACGGGGTTTGGGGGTACATTTTATTTTATTATTATTTCATAGGGAAGCTTTTGTGACAGTAAAAGAGGGACTTAAATTTAATACAACTCAGAATCAGAAGTTATCTATAAGCACCAGTATATTTACTAACGGTAGAAACACAAACACTGACACCTTAGGTCAGTCGGTAGCGTGTTTATCTACTGAGCTAAGGGTCCCTGACTCGATTCCAGGCATGGCCGAAAATTTATCATTGGTGTGAAATATGGGTTTACCTTTTCACAATGATAAATTAACGGTTGGGGACTGGATGTTGTGCCTGTCCTAGTCTTACTATAGAGTACAAGGCATTTATGAAGCTACAATAGGACGATAGTGGAAAAATATAGCTTGAATAAAAAAAAAAAGACCACGGGCTGGAAACAAGAATGGATGTAAAGTAAATAAACATGAACAATAATATTATTTTTTCAACATTAAAATTCAAGTTTAAGATCTGTGTTATGTAACACTGATGTAATCTCCCCTCCCCCGATGTAACACCACGTAAACATTAAAGCTCACACTTCCCACCTTCTCAACAGCGTTACGTGGTTTATGGATGAACCCAAACCTAACTAACTCTTTGTTACTTGATATGTGTCAGTATTGCAAATAGTCCAAAGATTCCACCACTTGCCACAGCAGTACTACCAACCTATGTCCATAGAATCCATGAGGTAGTCGGTGAGAAGCATGGGTTTGTCCAGATGTTCCAAGACTCGTTCCAACAGCACTACCAACAGCTGTCTATGTGTGGCGTGCGAGTGTTCCCAGCGGATCGTGTGGTTCCACACCTGATTCACGCACTTGCGAAGGGCTTTTTTATTCATCGTGAAAGTTGCACCACCTAGAAACGCCCAAATACTTCAGATAACAGGACAGAATGTAGCTGTTATGCTTAAGGAAGATTTATAGTTTTCTCATGGTTTGATTTTTTTGATATCTTATACATTTATGTTAAATCTACAAGGAAAAGTTGGATAGAAATTTAACTAGGGTGTCCAGCTAAAGGATATTTTAAAATTTCCCGACTTTTCCATGTTTTCCAGAGTCAATTTCCAACTTTTCCAGTCATTATATATCACAAATATAATTTTATTAAAATCGTTTAAAAATGAGGTGGCCCAATCGCTAGATAATTTTATAATAAAGGAAATTGATAAACCTAAAGAAATGTAAAAATAAACTACTAAGAATAAATTTGACGAAGAAAGCCCACCTAGGGAAAGAGGAAAGAGGAAAAAGTCATCATTAACAACCGTTTCAACCCTGTTGTCGGGTTAGTTTAGTAAAATGCCTCCATCTTCCTCTATCTTTCGACCATTCTTTCTCCTTTACTCGAACAGTTGCTATTATCTGCTCCTCCCATCTCTTTCTTTGTCACCTTTGAAGTGTTTTTTCTATTTTCTCTTTGAAATTAATTCCTTTTCAATCCTCATTACATGACCATACCATCTCACCCTTGCTTCCTCTAACAAAGAGTTTAGCACCTACCCTCGACCCCACAAAGTGTGGAAGATCCTGCATCATCGACATTCTCGCTGACGGGAACAGGAGATTTAGACGACAAGGGCACCTTGTCCATCAGATCCAAGAAATTCCTGATGAAGATGCAGTTGGGCCGCTTGCGGGTCTGGGCGATGTCGAGCAGCAGCTTCCATACGTGGAACGAGACATCTTTGTAAGCCGTGAACTCTTGGAATCGAGCTATCAGATGACTTGTGTTATGTTCGGAAGACAGAAGCGCCAACACGACAGGCTGAGATCACACAAACAATAATACTAGGAATTGATTGAGTGGGTGAGAAACTATAATATGAAGTATTTATACTTTGAAAATAATAAATTGGTTTTGGCCCTGTACTAGATTGAACCAGAATCCCTTAAAAGTGAGGTTGATCTCTGACTTCTCAGTCAAGAGAGCAAGATTTACTCGTATCAAACCTAGAATTTTTTATTTTGAATCCCTCTAATATTTAAAGGATGTTCAATATTTGAGACTTTGAAACAATTTCAGATTCAAGATTTTTAAAAAACTAAACCTTTCAAATTTTGATTTTTTTAAAGCCATTATGATCAATTAACCACTCAAAATGTTATTCTGCTCCACATCTCACTACCTGCCCAGATTATAAGTATTTAATTACACTACTAGCTAAGGATCAAAGAAGGTAAGATAGCATTTCATGGTGTCTACTCAACTTGACCAATGAAATTGCTAACTTTTTCTCTGATTTCCCAAAATTCCCCGACTCAAAAGTATGTCACGCCCTTTCTGCCTTCCACTCCCACAACAACTCCCACTCTTTTTGTTAATCTTTTTTTATAAATAATAATAAAAAGTTTTACAATTTAAATAAACACTTTTTTTATTTAATAGGATAGTCCTATTACTATTAGGGATCATAAAATTATAAAATATATTACACAGCTAAAAAAAAAGACAGTTTGAATCACATTGTAATTTATTGATTATTATATTTCATAAACAACATTTTGCCGTTTTTTTTTGTAATTTATCAAATTTCCAACTTATTCCTGTTTTTTCCTGACCACTTCAAATCCCTAGCTAATTCCAGTTTTCCCTGATTTTAGCTACCCTGCATTTTTATGAAATGTACCCGCATTGGTGTGTAAAGAGGGTGGGAAATCATTTAGGAAAAAATAACCCTTAGTAAACCCTGTGGGGATTTGAACCCCAACTTACCCATCACCAGAAATATAGACTAGACGGGTTTTGACATTTAGTATGTATGCTAATACAAATGCTGTCACTGAAGAGTTACAATAAATAGATATATTCCTTATGATGCCAGTAAGACAGTTAATCTTTGATGCTTTTCATGTTTTCTAAAACTAAGATTTGAGGATCGTGAGTAAAATGAGGATTCGAGATTTGAGAAAAAGTGTATTCGATCCACCTTTAGTAAAAATTAAGTTACTGACATTCAGAGATGAAAACATTATAAAGTTCAGTTTAAAAAGAAAAAAACAAAGCAGACATAAAAAAAATTGTACACAAATAATGGTTTTATTCTGGTGTTCTATCTTTTGACAGGTCTGCTGTCTTGTCCAAATTGAGTCCTCCCCCAGGTCTTATCAGCTTTCTTTCTTAAAGCCTGAAACTTGATCTTGTTTAAGTTCATCCATCAGTTTTCTCTCCCACCTTGCCTTCTATGATGTCACTCAAAAGAACATTTCTCCTCAGAATGTAACACATCCAAAATCATTACCAATACCAAATCAATAATATTACAGAACCATTTAATCTGCTTCGGCGGCCGCATGGTCTAAGGCATCCCTCTCACAATAGACTAGACTGCTGATAACAGAAAGATCGGGGTCCGAATCCCGGTCAGGTTTACTTACGAGTGATTTATCCTAAATGATTTTCCACTCTCCCTTTACACAAATGTGGGTACACTTCCTCTAAATTCAACCTTCCACATCCTTAACTGATTAGCTTAATTTGTAACCATGCATATAACCCGAACAGGTAGTAAAATGGGGCATTAAAAACAATTTTAACTTATGTGTTATTGATCAGTAATAAAGTTAAATTCAATCACCGACTTACTTGCAACCTATGCACTGGGAAATTAAATTTTTTCTGGTCGGTGGGTTTTATCAGATACTTCCCTTCCTGGGCGACAAGTTTCATGATTGTGGACAGCGCTTGCTTCTGCACGGGTTGGTTATGCTTTGTTAACAGATGTGTTAACTTTGTGAACGCGTCATCATAGCATTCTTGCAACCAATGTCGGTACTTGACTTCAAGGCTATCTACTGAAATTATATAAATTATGTTTAGTATAAAATAAACTTATAATTATAACTTATTTAAAACTTCTGTTAATGTAAAGGTATTTAAAAACTATTAATGAGTCTTTAGAGCCTCTGGAATCCTTTGAGGGTGTAAATTGAACAATAAAGTATTATATCCATATGGGAATGTTAATATATTTTTAGTTCTACACAAGATATCTGCAACTTATACAAGACTAATTTAAAAACATAATATTATGGGGAATTTAAGGGAAATACACCAGCATTTGCCTGTGTTTAAGGGAAACATGGGTGGGGGAGGGGGGAATAAAATAGTATTTGATCAAAATTTTAATCCAGGTGAGTTTGCATTTGTGTATGAAGCAGGTTGAATTAAAATGATGTATATATATTTTATAAAGATAGGCTTACGTAGGCCTAAGCCTGGTAATAAAAATATAAGTTGATGACATACCATCATTTTCACCAATGTTATCCACCATTTCTTTTCTTTTCAACAATTCCAGGAATATTATCTCTAAGGCAAGAATAGTGGATTGTATGCTTTTTTCATTTTGCTGTTAACAAATCAAAGATAAAATTAATTTGAACAGCTGTTCTAATAAAATACACAATTATATCTTTTAATGTTTTTCAATTAAAATGTAGAGCAACTTGATTATAATTTTTTTACTTAGTTTTTGTTAACTCAAGAAAACAGTATTCCATAATTATTTATTTAGTCTATAAGCAAAGAATGAACTTAAGTTTACACAGCAATTCTATATTGGCTAACCCCCTATAAAAAAAGATAGGCCTAAACATTTTGAAGTTACTTTATCATTAACCGCATCGTTGGCATAGTTAGCTAACGCGCTAGTTTCATGTTGGGCTAGACTGCCTAAGACAGGGAGTCTCACTCGGGTGGTTTTTATTAAATGGTTTTCCTCTCTCCCTACACGCAAATGCGGGTTTACTTCCTCTATATTTAACCTTCCCAATTACTAACCCACTAGCGTAATTAGTACTTTAGCATATAGCCTGAACGGGTAGTAAGACATGGTACTAAGTACTATACTTATTATCCTAGACAAATTGTGTTGTACCAAAAACCCTATCAATAGAGTATCAAACCAAATGTAAACTTTGTTTAGAACATGTGACATTCAAACATAAACATACTCTAGTTTTAAATCACAGTTAACTATTCCATAGGTTCAGTACCTCAAGGAGAAGAATTATTTCAACAAGATTGTTAGCATTTTTTCTATTTTTTAAAAATAGTAAAGCTTTTTCACGAATTTCTTTTTTGGACATGGTTATCTTTTTAAAAACAGCTCAGCTGTAAGAATAAAGAATTTCAATTGACACTCATGGACAATATAACAATAAAGATATGAAAACTCTTGTTTTAAATATATTGTGTCATAATATTCTTCAAAGTGGAGCGGAGGTGCTGCTCTCTTTCAGTCCAGAAACCTTTGGCAAACACTTTCGGTGGCTCCTTAGAGAATAGCTTATATTTTTGTATATTGTTTCTTCATTTTATAACTAATGACTGCTCTCATTTCTGCTCCTTTAACGTTTTTCGTAAGAAAATAATATGTTGGAGGCATTTTTTTTTAAGTTTGTTTGTTTTATTTACTTTAAAATGAGCAATTAGCTCGTTACATTAAAGTTATTAAAGTTACAAAAAGAACAATTTAATTCAATTTATGGAAACTCCCTCCGCCCCTGGTATCGCATACTTTAAAGAGCGAGAGAGAGAAACCTAGTTATCGTTTATGAACTAAGCGATTATTTTGCTAGATAACTTTTGGTGTAGTTAATTCTGGCGTTGGCCTCGTTTTGGACGAGTAAAATAAATATTATCTATCTCTGAGTATTTACGAATATTGACATTTGGCACCACTGACGGGATGGGCGTATATAATATTATAATCTTGGATACACGAAGGCATGAATTGAATATTTTATGTTGATACATTAACCATTTGTTCGTCAAATCGTTGTTATTTAAGTGACCAACACTTTTTTCTATTTTTAGAAAACTAATTTGTGAATGAGCATTGAAAGGTAAGTTATTTTATGGGCCTACTAACCTAATACAGGCACTATTCAGATTGGATGACAATTTGAATAGGAAAAAGTGTGACAGGCTAGATGCATTAGATTATTAAATTAATGATTCTCCCTTTTATTTTTGTTTATTCACTTAATTTTTTAAAATGGTTTATACTTAAATTAGGCCTACGGCCAATATTGGAATTCAAAAATTTGCATATACAATGTATCTAAATAGAATAGTTATAAGCTTATTACTTTTAGATAACATAAACAACACAGGTTAAGCTTTTTAATTTTCAAATGTCATTTCAATTTTAAGAATAAGTTATGCATAACACATTAACACTACTGAATCTAACCTCCATAGTAATAAAAGTAAAATAAGGGCCTACTCTGGTAGAACTGTTTTTTAACACCGCGTCTTAATGTCCGGCATCGCTGTTAGTTCCACATCAGAAAAATAAAGTAGTGTAGCTTTAAGTATCTTCAATGTAAAAACTCTAACCATTATCATTATGCTATTGATTGTTATTTAATGTAGACACACATACTCCATTCACATTCACAATACATAGGTTGTGCTCGAACACTCTGCAAGTATCCTCACTTTGTCTCCTTGATAAGTGTGCCACAAAACGTCTAGGCTAATCAAACCAGTCGAAATGTTGACCAAATGTACTGAGGCAGTGATGACAATAAATTTAACATTCACTTAAGAATGATGTAACATAAAGCTTTTTGATGCACTTAACTCGATGTTGACGTGAAGTTCACTTGACAAAACAGTTGTCCAGTGACCACTTGTACCTGCCAGTCACTCATGTTGTGATCAATGTCAACAGAGCTATTTAATAGCTAATTAATTTATTTGTTTATGGTGTGAACATGCTTTATTAATTTAAGTTAACACCTTTCAATTGCACCTAAATGATCTGGCTTCTTCTTACATTTTATTTTGTATCTACAGTATGTATCTGTTTCAAGTACTTGAAGCCGCTTTAACTGTACTAGTTCAATTTGTTTTCAATCAGTTCACATTTATCGTCTTGTGTTTGGTTCAAGTTTTTATACTATATTATGAATACACCACGTTTTTCTTGATGAAATGTGAACATTAGGGGAATCTTAAATGAAAGATTTTAACGTGAATGTTGAGCTGCTTGTGGTTCCAGACATTGTATTCGTTATTAAGGATGGGGACAAAGTTTCCCTGCATGTCTTCATTG
The DNA here is from genome assembly GCA_901482245.1 of Timema douglasi. NCBI lineage: Eukaryota > Metazoa > Arthropoda > Insecta > Phasmatodea > Timematidae > Timema > Timema douglasi. Next base: position 69,483 of record CABEEJ010001421.1, read on the forward strand.
AAATATTTGATTCAAATATTTGCGATATTGGTCAAACTGGTGGTGCAGGCTTTATGTTTGCCAGCGTAATTTGTATCCTACTTTGGGTTTAGCAGCTTGTGTAAAAATTCATAAATCATGTCTGATAATTAATTTATTCAAGCTCTTCCAATAAACTAATTTACCTCCATTAAAACCCTTATAATAATTTTTATTTGACATTCTTTTATTTATATAGGCTAACTTATGTTAGCAATGTAGGAATTTTTTAGAAGATATTTTCAATCATAAGACTATTGGTTTGTCAAAATAAAACATGAAGATATATATATAGCAGTGGTTCTCAACGTGGTGAAATGGGGGGTCGTGAATCACCTGTACACATATTTTCAAGCTCGCAAGACTCATATTGGCCCCCCTCCACCCAATTTTGCCTTCTAGGCCTCCCCTCCCCATAAGCTCTCATGTTGTATTCATGTGCTAGACCACTGGGTTTTCTACTGTGAAGCTCATAAAAACTAAACAATGTTGTCAACTTGAAGTGGAAAGTAATTTGCGGTGAGCTCTGCCAAACATCAAACCCAATATTTAAGAACTGATGAAAACAAAACACTGCCAGCCATCACAATAATTGTTTCTTTTTTCTTTTTGTACTATTGTGCTGCCATTGTCACATTGATTTTTCTATAAAATAAGTGGAAAAAAAACTTTGTATAGTTTTTATAACCATTTCTAAAAATAGTGTGTGAGGAATTCGGGGGGTAAAGAGGGAGATTTTAATATCCACCAAGGGGTGGATTAGCTGAAAATAGTTGGAAACCACTGGTATAGAGTGAAGGAAAGAGGCGACCAGAAAAATATAATTTGTTGTTATTCTTGCATGAAATTGTGGGTCCATTAAGCATTAAATAGGTCTATTTTAAAACTAGCTTAACTTATTACCAAAGTTTGATAGTTCTTACTATCTTCTGGCTATAAACTATTATAATAAAACATAACTGCAAGAGTGCTACCCACTTTGGTGGTAGAATAGTCTATGGTAAATTTTTTGATCTGGCTGTATTGCGTGCGTGGGAGGTGAGGGAGGGTGGAGGATTTGGTGGGTTTATTTAAAAAAAATACAAGTAAAAAAGTCATCATTATCAACTAGTGATAAGTTATTAATCTATTTTTATGAACACACTTGTTTGCTAAATATTTTTGTGAGCCAGATAAAATAAATCGTAGAATTAGATTTGTCGTCACTTAATCGACTGATCTGACACCTAATAATAAAGAGATTGAGGTTAAAATCCTGTTCAGGTGTATTGAAGGTAGCTTACCCTACACGGTTTTTCACTCTCCTGCCATAAAATGCGAGTACATTTCTTCTCAAATTCAATCGTCCTCATCCTTAACACACTAACATTTTAGTTCATATGCATGTAACACAAACAGTAGTAATCTTAGTGGGAAAAACCGATATTTTCCACAAAGTAGATTAATCCATAAATATCTGTTTCAGCTTAAGCCGCTAAGAGTTTCATCGCCGAATTAAACTGCCAAAACCACACGGGGTAAGGTTGTCATGTCTGCCACATTACGCCCTTATCTGACTGCTGTCCGTCACACTCTTACGGCGGCCTTGTGTGTCGACAACTTCTCGTCGCAAGTCGTCGAGAGGCACAACAAGCCGGAGGTGGAAGTGCGGACGAGCAAAGAGTTGCTCCTCTGTCCAGTCGTCATCAGTCGCAACGAGAAGGAGAAGGTCCTAATCGAGTCCTCCATAAACTCCGTCAGGGTCAGCATATCCGTGAAGCAGTCGGACGAGATTGAACACATCCTCTGCCACAAGTTTATGCGGTTTATGATGATGCGCGCTGAAAACTTTGTGGTTCTTAGACGTAAGCCCGTTAAAGGGTACGACATTAGTTTCCTAATTACCAACTTCCACACAGAACAGATGTATAAACATAAGCTGGTTGATTTTATCATTTATTTCATGGAAGAGATTGACAAGGAAATTAGTGAAATGAAGTTGGTAACAAATGCTCGCGCCAGAATAGTCGCCGAAGAGTTCCTCAAAAGGTTTTAAAAATAACTCGTTTCTGATATCTAACTTAATTGATTTTGTGTATTTAATCCAACAAGTGAATAAACAAATAACTGCTCTACTCAATGTTTTAATGAATTGCTCATGTATAATTTAGTCAATATCATGGATAAATGGGTTTAGTGATTAGAAAAACAAAATGTGTGTTTCTGGAAAAAAGTTTACAGTTTATTACAATGTCTATTACCAGTACCTCTTCCACGCCCTTTTCCTCCCGAATCACAATCCTCCTAAAAAAAAAGTCCAGGAATAATAAAATTTGATTTTGGCCAATTGTTTTATTTAATTTGGTGAAGTTAAATTGTAACACCTTGTCTTACACTTAACCAGGTTACAATATTATTAATAATTAAATATGACTATTCTAAATAAGTAATTTAAGGAACTAAAATAACAATAGAGCAGGTCTTAAAAATGAAACATTTAATAATATCACATTAAATCAACCAAACTCACATTTATTATTATCTGATAAATTTAAACAAGTTTTATTTTATTCTTAAATAATAATAGCAATTATTTTAATAAATCCTTCATAACTTACAACAAAAATACATAATGATGAGTTACATACTGTATCCTGTACTCCTTAACACTATATTGTTGGAATAATCAAGTCTTGTAGATTACGTTGGGCAGGATACGCAGCGCAAATGGGAGCTTCTAGTTCCTTGTTTAGGGTAAACCTAATGAGAAGACCTAAACGCAGATGGGAGGATAACATTAGAATGTACCTACCTGAAAGAGATGGGATGTAATGAGATGGACTGGATATAATTAGCTCAAGATAGGAATAGGTGACATACTTTTGTAAGTGCGGCAATGAACTTTCGAGTACCTAATGCCATAGTGTAAGTAAGTACACACACACATTTATCTATTCTAACTTAACCTATTGAGGTTGTAGTGTTTTTTCACATAATTGTAAATAGTGGCAAGAATTAAATGCGTGTAAAAATAGGCACATTTGTAGCATTTCAAAATAAAAATGTTTTCTTGCTTTTACTTTTATTTGAATCCATTCTTTTGTTTTGAATTCAATTACATACTTTTTAAAACTTTACATATTGACATAAAACCACCTTAATAGTTCATTAGTGTATGTTAAGCTTGTAATACAATCACCTTGACCCAACTCTATTCCATCTTCTTCGCTGCTTGAATCATTATATGGGACACTGCCCACAAAACTATCTGTATCACTTTACTCACTTATTTCAATGTCTGAATCCCTAATTAGTACTAATAAATATTCAATTTCTTTTGTTAAAAAAGCACTTTTCCCGCATTTATGGTCCATGCTTCTTTAGATTGAATCCAAAGATAACTCGACTATAAACAAGCCAAATAATAAACAAGCTCACCATAAAAATGAGAATTTCACAGCTTATTTAATGTCAGACCACGGTATAAAATAAACTGCTATGTGCTATGAAATAATAGATTTTAGAGCTTGAGAAAAAAAAAAGAAATCTGTAGTCTTTAAAGTGAACTAAACATTTCCGTAAGTCGGCCGTTGGACCATTTTCTTATCGTACGAAACAGTCCCGTATGTCTACTCTAATGGGTTAATAAATGCTCCAAACAAAACCTCAAAAATAAGTTCTTATTTTATATATGTAGATAATTCTATTTAGAAGGCAGTTGGCAAGGTCGATTTTATGTTGGTAGTAGGTAGCTCATTCCTTGCCTGCGATGTTGCTAAAATTAAGATTCAAATGTATTGCTTTTTCTGGTAGTGTGCCAACCCTCCCAATATACGGAAAACTGACTTCCCTTTACTGGGATTGGTTGGTGACTTGACTTGGAGGTCACTTTAGTTAAGGGACTCAAGGAGGTACCAGTTGAAAACAATGGGGGGAGCCAGCTATTCACTTAAAACAGCACTCAAAGATTAATCACTAAATAGAAATCTACAATCTATAGACCAATAAAACATAACTGTTTCAAATTAGATGCATAAACTTTTATATCTCCCCACCTCAAATTGCTACAATAGAAATAATTGCGCCCCCACCCCCCCACCCCCACCCGAGCTCAATTGGTGGCATTCTTAACTTTGACCTTGGAGATCAGGATTCTTGGGCGGAAGGATTTGTTCCATCACATCACTAAAAAAAAGTGTTGGTGCACTTATTATTATTAGCACCGCGTCTTACTACCCGTTCGGGTTATACACACTTATGCTAATGTGTAATGGTAGGATGATTGTGAGATGAAAATGGAGGACCTACAGTTTAATGTGGAATCCGAACCACGGCGGAGGCCTGGCATTCCACGCTTTCACAAGATGTCTTGTCAGAGGTGAAGGAGGGGTTTGGTAATCAGATAAATCTGTGCCGGGACCGAGGATTGAACCCCGGCCACCAGCATAGAAGTCTGACACCTTACCCCCTAGACCACCAGGTCACCCTGCACTTATTAGAATTTTACTTTTATGAGTTATTACATAAGATTGAGAATAAATCTGAACATTTAGCGCAAAACGTCAACATGTCCAAATATTGAAATATTGTAGTTCAAGTCTACACAAAATTATTATAATGTAGGCAAATATCAGCACTTTTAGTGTATAGGATTCAGATTGGGGATGTAAGGTCTAAAGTGCGGGTACATGAGATGGTATGAGCATGTAATGAGGATGGAAGGGGAGAGGATTCCAAGAAGATTAATGGATAGGAAATGTGTAGGGAAGAGCTGGGAATAACAGAAAGCAAGTGTGCAAGTGAGAGAAGAAGAATGGTGGAAGGACAGAGGGAGATGGAGACATTTTACTAAATGGACCCGGCCACAGGCTGGAAACAGTTGATGATGATGGTGATCAGTGTATAAGGCTTTTGTTCATAAAATAATATATTGATATTTTTTTTTTAAGATTATTTGATCCGCTTCAGTAGTCGAATGGTCTAAGGCGTCACTCTCGCTCTAGACTGGACTGCTGAAGACAGGCAGATTGGAGTTTGAATCTTGGTCGGGTATACCGAGGGTTTTTCTTGCAAGGTTTTCCACCCTCTCCATGTAAACGTGGGGAAAACACTTCCTCTAAATTCAACCTTCCTCATCCTCTGTACATTAGCAAAATTAGTACAAATACAGGAGTCCAGTGACATGGGAAATGGGGAAATGTCTGCAAATATCAAATTTCTGCAATTTTTATGTATTTTTTAAAAAAAAAAACATAACTTTTATTTACAATAGTCAAAATAACACTTTTCTTCCATTTAATACTCACCATAAAATAATCTGTCTTAACACAGATGTCTACTAATCTCAATTCTTAAAGTCAACTCATTTTCATGTTTTCTTTCCACCTTTACACCGACCATCTTTAGCGAAAGTTGATTCGTGTGTGTGCATGTGGGTGCATGTGGGTGAACACATTATAGGATTATACTAAAGAAAAAGGAAAAATAAACTACTAAGAATAAATTTAAATGGAGTAATCCATTGTTTGTGTTATTTGTACTCTCTTCTGCTTTGTGTTTGATAAAGGCAACAATGCCGAAATATTATATTTGTGTTAAAATGTGTTCTACTATAGAAGACAGAAGATGTCACCTTTGTGCATTGGACTCTTCCCACATTTTTCCTCTTTCCCTAGGTGGGCTTTCTTCATCAAATTTATTCTTAGTAGTTTATTTTTCCTTTTTCTTTAGTTTTATCAATTTCCTTTATTATAAAATTATCTAGCCATTGAGCCACCTCATTTTTAAACATTATATGATTATAGGAAGAAGAAACTAAATAATAATTTGTCTTGCAAAAATTTTAAACAATACCGATGCGAGGCGATCTTTTAATGTCTCGATATGATCTCACTGAAATCCAACTCAGATTTCACCCAATAGCATATCACTTTAGTCTGATAACCTTTAGTTTCTTCATATAGTGACACATTCTCAGTGGTACTAAAAATATTATTACATTAAAGTTGTAAACTTAATAAAATAATGTTTGTAATATACTTAATATTTAAATATATGGTGGCCGGAAAAACATATTAGCTCTTGAAAACCAGGAAAAGTCTGGGATTTTTTTCAGCACAGCGTTTTACTACCTGTTCGGGTTATATGCCTATGTGCTAATTACACTAATGTTTTGGGGAGTAGGAAGGTTTTAATTTAGAAGAAGTGGAAAACCATTTAGAAGAAAAAAAACCTCAGTGTGCCTGACTAAGATCGAACCCTGACCTCCCCGTCTTTGGCAGTCTAGTCTAATCGAGAGTAGCACGTTAGATGATGCGGCCATAGAAGAGGGTTTGAGAATATTAAAACATAGTTTGGTTGGACACCCCAATATACATACAACCTGAATGGTTAGTAATATACAATGCTAAACAAACACTGCACTATTAACTGACACTTGTATCCTCAAATAAGTTAAATGTAGGTAAGATGGCACTTGGATAGCTCAACTGTAAATAACACCGAGGCTGATGTCCCAAATTTGATTCCTGTATCCAGCTATCATATTTCAACATACACTTAATTTATTTTAAATCATTGTTGGATTTTTATTTTTAAACTTGTGTCCTGAAAACGGGTAAAATGAAATTTGCTTCTTCAAAATAATTGTAAATGATTTAATATCAAGATCCCTTGTGATGGCTGCAGATCACATGACTTGATGTATGAACACATGAAAGCTCTTGTAACTTCTTTTAGCTGTCAGATAAGGCTCTTAGTATGAAAATTTGACTGTATAAAAAGACAGATTAATGCAACATTTAAAATTGATGGATAAAATATCCAAGCTATTATATTTGTTAATTACGGTCATCTAAATATAATATTCTGTGAATTAAAAAATGACACCTGGACACGGGAATCGAACTTGGGACCTTTGGCTGTAGTAAGCCAATGCTCTAACCACTGAGCTATCCAGGACTTGCCTTGTTCCCAGGGTCATTCTTTACTTATATTTTATGGCTGAATCTGTGATATGCGTGCGGCAATCGTCAGCAACATAATATGAATGATCATTTAATTAATTTCAATTTAAGAATATGATAATTAGATGTGCCTATAACTCCAATCAATAATATTTCTTATTGTAGGCCTACTAATCATTGTAAATGTTATTTTAGTCTTTTTGATTCTTGTTATTTGTTTAAATAGCCTAATTGACTAGTTTTTCATATTTTGACACATGGAAAGAAATTAAATATTTTTCTTTTGAACTAGTTTCTATGCTTACAAAATGAGGATTTGTTTAATTTCATGTTTAATGGTACAAATAGGGTATCGAGTATTAAGGAGATGAATTGATCGTATCGAGCAAGGTATCGGCCCACCACTAATTATTATTAAATTATTATTGAAGTGCTTACATATTGTAAAAATATGATTATAACAAGGTGAAATAAAAAATAATTTTTCAGTAAGCTTTTTTTTTAATAGTCCTTAAATATTTTGATTTTTTTAGGAGAGTAAAAATGTTATAGTACATATTCAAACAGATTTGTCAATATTCTTAACAGAAACAATTTACAATCATTAAAAATACACATAGTAGATGAGTAATTCTAATCTGTTGGTTTAAATATAAAAGTGTTAGATTCTAGTAAATGTTTTATTGCAAGGAATGGATAAGATCTACTTATCCGCC
>CABEEJ010001421.1:77234-87308 GCA_901482245.1 Timema douglasi
CCACCCCTCCTCTATGAAACACAAATCTTATAATATATGTGAAGAACATGATATTAACTTTCCCACAAACATATATGGAGATTTGGTTAAATTTTTTTTAACTTTGACTTCTATTCATTTAGAGTTTAAAGGTGTGTAATTTGACTTCCATTAAATGAAAAATTAATTGTTGTATTAAGGCATTTATATTGAGATAATCACACTTGCTCTGAAAATATATAATCTAGATGGCCCTCCAGCAAGAGTTGAAAGAATCATCTCTATATATAACATTTTTTTACACTAATCTAATATGTTTTAAGTTTTATGTTCATTGACTTATTCACAAGTAACCATTATTATTTTTTGGTCTGTTGACTATAACAATCTGCTATAAAAAACATTTAAGTGTTTAATAAACTAATTTAACATCGAAATACAATTAATTTACATTATTTTAATCCACTTTTAAAGCACATTAGGCAGTGAAAGAATTATTTGTAGTGATATTATGTTTATGATGCGAAAAAAAAAAGGTGTTATATCAGGTTTTCTGGTACTAATATGAATACTATAAATTTGGTGGTATACAATATGCTTCGTTCTCCTTCGTCGTAGGATAAGGCGAGTACCGATATCCTGTAAAGAGAAAAAAATGATTACAATCATCCTGATCCATCTCTGGTCAGATATAGTGTTTACAATTAACTATATATTCTGGTATGGGCTAGAGAAAGTTGTTACATTCATTGATCTGTTTCAGTCTCACTTATGGCTCTGACAAGTATGAACAATACTAGTAATAATATTCAATATACAGTCAATCCCTGTGATGAATGGAGTGAAGGTGTAGCTTATAGAGTCAGTTGGTGGCTTGACAGAATGGTGGGCAATAGTACCTTCTGGCTCAGTGAGGAAAGCAACGAGAAACTACCTCACTCCTAATTTCCTTAGGATGCTTCTTCAGGCTTTACAACTGACGGTGAAACTGTTGAGGATCCAACCAACCCTCACTTATATCCTTTCTATTGAGTCTTTACTTAAAATTCCTTTACTAATATTTAAACTTTCCTCCTGAAAACACTTTTAAAATAAGTGATGAGTCATTGCTTAAGTTTAGAGAGAGGACGCTCGACTTAGATGCTTCGAATCCTATGATATTCGAGAGATTAAAGATTCGTAAAAATCTCAATAAAGTATCTTGAATACAATAACTATTATGTAGAACTTGACTTAAAATAACAATTTTAATAATTTGGTAAAAGGAATTATTATATACACATATGTATTTTGGAGAGCGATTAAATCACAACATGAAAAAAAAGACACAATTGTGTCAAAAGGCTCTAATTAATGTATATAAAAAAATTATCTCTGTTGCTTATGACATAATGTGACGTGACATGATGTATACATGACAAACAAAATGACATTTGTCAGTGGTCCTAAGAAACTTTTCTCAAATTAAATTTTAAATATTTTCACTTTAAATGAAATTCAACCTATTTAAAGATTCAAGGATCCAAATATAGGTTTGAGATTTAAAAAAAATAAAAATTTTGATTCAACCTATCTCTACTTAAATCTGATGTAACATACTCTGCAACATAAAAACCATGTAAATTTTATTAAAATAAAATAAAACAAAATAATGAATTACTCGCCTGTATATTTTCCCTGTTTTCAAAGTTTTCAGTGTGTAGAGGACGCCCTGGCCGTTGTCTAGACGAACTCTGAATGGTTTACCTGTCAACAGCATGCACACAGCTTTCAAACAAGTCAAACGTAAAATCCCAATGTTACAATTCTTTGAAATTGGTTTCGTAGGCTTAAGTATACTTCAAAATGGTTATTCTCATGCACATATACTAAATAGGAAACGAATAAAAGTGTAATTCTATCTCAACTACTATAGTGTACATTGTAGCTTACAATAATAACCTTGACCAACATGTTTTCCGAAAACTTAATAAATTGTTTAGTTGGACTGGGCTAGGTCCACTGTTTAGCTTCAAAGAAAACGTGAATTGAATATATGAAATCTTATCAAAGCATAATGCTAATATAAACATTTATATTAAATTGGTGACCTGGCGGTCTAGGGGTAAGGTGTCAGACTTCTATGCTGGCGGCCGGGGTTCAATCCGCGGTCCCAGCAAATATTTATCTGATTACCAAACCCTTCCTTCACCTCTGACAAGACATCTTGTGAATGTGAGGAATGCCAGGCCTCACGTGGTTCGGATTCCACGTTAAACTGTAGGTCCTCCATTTCATCTCACAATCACCCTACCATTACACATTAGCATAAGTGAGTATAGCCCGAACGGGTAGTAAGACGCAGTGATAATAATAATAATAATAATAATAATAATAATAATATATTAAATTAAAAATTGAAATTATATAAGGTCAAGCCTACCCACATACCAAAAAACTGTAGGCATCTTAAGTTCACAACTAAAACACATGATTAAGACATTTTCAGGGTATGTCAGTTCCTTTTTTTTAGCAGAAGAGAGTAAAACACAAACTGACCAGTATTAGATTGAAAATTAGTAAAATAATAGTGTCGGGAAATGCACACCGTTACTCGGTCAGGATTTTGTTCACATCACGCCTGCTTGCAAGGAATGTACAACTCAGAATATACAAACAATAGTTTTGCCGGTTGTACTTTATGGGTGTGAAACCTCTTTACATACATGATGGAAACAAATTTACAGTGTTCGAAAACAAGGTGCTTAGGAAGATATTGAGTCCAAAAAGGTATGAAGATACCGGGGGAGTGGAAGAGGATACCTAATGATAAGCTACATACCCTGTACCTCACAAGAAATCCTTAGGATCATCAAGTTTCGTAGATCACGGTGGGCAGGAAGGGCAGTGTGAATGGGAGAGTTTAGAACCGTGTTTAAGGTATTGACTAGCAAACTCAACAAGAAGAGACAATTATAAAAGACATAAGACGCTGATGGGAGGATACCATTAGAACTGACCTGAAAGAGATAAGGTGTAATAAGGTGGACTGGATAGAATTAGATCAAGATAGGGATAGGTGGCATACTTTTGTAAGCATGGCAATGCACTTTTAAGTTACTAACGCCTTAGAGAGTAAGTAAATATAGAGATTTATATTCAATTTTTGTTTTTATGTGTTTTGTAAACTATAAATTAGTATTCACATGGAAAAATTCTTCAGTAATTGAATTTATCGTTGTGATACCTATATAATCTACGTTAACCGATGAATGTCATATGCCATTATGACAGAGTTCCCAATGTCATAAAATAGTGGTTCAGGTCTCTTTAAAGATGGTCTTGAGCTTTATATTCGCCCAAAAAAAAAATACATCTGAACTATCACGGGGCTTAACCACAAAACCTATGTTTGGTACAAGCAAGAAAATTTACTTGAGCAATTTGGACTTAGCATGGCGACTAGTTTACTCGATCTATCAGTTGTCTATTCAGCACCGCGTTCGTTCGAGTTGTAGGATAAGTAAGGTTGAATCTAAAGGAAGTTCACCTGCATTTGCGTGGAGGGAAAGTTGAAAACCACTTAACAAAAAATCAGCCTAGGTCCTAATTATACCCAACCGTGATTTGAGCCCCAATCTCCCCTTTATCGGTAGTGCAGTCTATTGCAATAGTGATGCCTTAGACCAGCGGTGCCCAACGTGGGGTATTTGTCAGGACATTTGGGGGTGCGCGAAAATATTTAGCTACTACTTTAGTAATCAAACAATTCACTAAAATTAAGGGCACAGTTTATGGAAATGCGCTGCCAATGGGTACGCAAGCAAAAAAGGTTGGAATTGCTGCCCTAGTCCAATTGGGTACCAAAGTGAGTCACATCAGTTTAGACTGAAATATCTCAAATGTTTTTGCTAAAATCTTGGAAACTAGATTTAATATGTAAAGCTATATAATTATGCACAATATATATTTTTTTCTCAATATAAATTTATTCAAACTTATACTCAGCTTCAGGAATGTTTTTAATAATTCATTCAGCTTTTTATTTAAATTAAAAAAAAATTGAATCCTATACTCCTAGAACCAAATCTAGTTTATGACATTGAACAGAAATGACTAATTTTCTTTAAGAAACGATCATTACTCCTCTACTTAGGGGGAGCGGGGGAGGAGGAAAGTGTAAATTGACTTATTTTACTTCACTTCCATGTTGTTCTACCGGAAGTAACAGAAAGTAGTCGAAAAGTTGAATGACACCCACCTATTTCGTTGTCGACGATGCGGAACCTCGTGCGTGGCAGCTTGTGCCCGTCTTCCCCTGTCACTGCGAGCACCATGAGGTCTTGGTAAGCTTGAGCCGTTCTCAGGTCAGGGGTCAGCGATGTGTAGATGACAGTTTGCATCAACTGAGCGCCCTCGTGGCACACTACACCAGACTCGTCGCAGAACTGGTTGCAGTTCCTTAAACACGACAGATAGAATATAACTTTGGAGGCCGTCACGTCTGCACCTAAAACTAACTTGTCAAAAGTTCGACACTCGCGTGACAAGACTATTCTCTGTCGTACACGACTCTCGGGACTAACGCCCGTGCATGGCATCCAAACCACAACCACATTGCTTCCTGGATCTTAGAAGAGAGAGAGAGCTTCTCTCCAGAAATTGTATCAATCATCAGCCTGAAGGTAATCGGCCACCCCTTAATTGCTATGTCCTCTTGACCAATTAGTGAGGAGTAGATCCTTCAAGTCGGGATAATCGGCAACTCTCCCCTCTATAGTAGGTTTGGTCGGCGTTGAACTACATTCAATATGGCGCGTGCACTCAGGAATCCGATACTCGGCTTACTGACAATCTAGTTCGGCATGGTTTCGGTTACATCACGCAACTTAACTAAGTGCACGGGAGAATAGATGTTACTAATGAGAGTGCGTTACAGATAATTGAATAGGGATGAGGAAGGTAGAACTTTATAGTAAGTGTACCCACGTTTGAATGAAAGGGTAGTTGAGACTATTTTAGGGCAAATTACATGAGCGAGATATGAACCCTGATATCTTCATCACCACCAAATACAGTACAACTTAAGGGTGACGAGTTAGACCATGTGACCACCAATTTGTGATATTTAACATGCACTTTCTGAACAGACATTAGACTATGACACAAATTACAGTAAAACAAAATTCCATACCAAACACACGACACCCAGATGTTAAAGCATTACTGTGAAATTACAGTCTCAATTTCATCAATACATTTTTTTTAGCTAAGCCAGGAACTTCAATATTCGCAAATTTTAAAACAAAAAACTGCTCATCTAAGGAAAACCAGGCTAGACGAGCTTGATGTTAAAACTGCTCCCCCACAGATATGGGTCCAAAATTTCTTGAAAAAACCATTCTAATAGATTCATTGCGCTCATAAACTTAAATACTAACTGAAGACTATTCAAATAATGTTTGAAAGATTACAAGGGCTGTATCACAAAAACTCAAAATACCTCTACCTAAATCTCTATTCCTACTACATCGTTGAGTTATTAAAATAATATATTTACCCTGTGTCAATGTCTCTCTCATAGCCCCCAGGACACGGCGTATCTAGACATTTGTATCTGCCCCTGAGGTTAAGGCAGGTCTGCTCCAAGCTGCACACATGCTGCGCCAACTCACACTCGTCTATGTCTGAAATGTTAGCAACGCCACTGATGAATACAATGATCTTAGACTCCAACATAAACATGGAGTTAACAATCTTCCTCCCAACCACAATCTAAAATACACAAAAGGAAAGAAAAATATATATTTTATTTTTTAAACTCTTGGGTTGGTATCTTTGTATAATTCTAAACAATTTTAGCAATCAGGGATGTGCTGCATAGGTGTAAATGTGTGATCTATGGGATGTGCTGCATAGGTGTAAAGGTGTGATCTATGGGATGTGCTGCATAGGTGTAAAGGTGTGATCTATGGGATGTGCTGCATAGGTGTAAAGGTGTGATCTATGGGATGTGCTGCATAGGTGTAAAGGTGTGATCTATGGGATGTGCTGCGTAGGTGTAAAGGTGTGATCTATGGGATCTGCTGCGGAAGTGTAAAGGTGTGATCTATGGGATGTGCTGCGTAGGTGTAAAGGTGTGATCTATGGGATGTGCTCTGTATTAATATTGAAAACGTGGCTAATGAGTGAACGAGATAGAAGCAAAGTTCAAGCCTGTGAAAGGAAAGGGTGAGAGGAATAGTTGAGGAGGAGCCAGTGCAGGACAGGATGGAGAAGTCACGACTAAGGTGGTACAGTTATGTGAGGAGAATGGAGGAAGAGAACATACCAAGGAAGATACTGGATAGTCAAGTGGGGGCAGGAGGACAAGAGAAATACGACAGTTGGCTGAAGGAAGTTTAGAGAAATATGGAGACGAAAAGAGAAGACTGGGTCATTGTGGAGAGGCGGTAGGAGGAAAGGAGGCGGTGGAGAGGATCATGTTCCAAACAGACCCGGGCAGTGGCTGGAAGCTGTTGATGATGATGTTGATATGAATTTGGATAGGAATAGGAACATACCAAGGTCCAGTCTAAAACAAAGACATGTCATTTCAGTACACAGTGCACACGTTTCTAAACACATTAACAATTAGGTATTTGTATTTTTAAAAATGTACACACATTATTCAATCTTTTCGTACGACACGAGTGTTCGTTGGAACAGTTTAACCTACACCTGCCTCTACTAGGAATATTATTTGTCCAATTTGCCAAGTGTTCTCTTCTCCAATGTTTAGATTGGATTATTAAGGTATGTACACTACATTTTCCATGAAAGGTAGCGAGAACTATCTCCTTGACGCAGTACACTACATGCAGTTCAATGTAAGGTAAGATTTCTAACTTACAAAGTATTTGGAGTATGCATACTACTACTCCGTGGCATGAGACCACAAGTGAAATATACCGTCAAGAGCGGCTGCCGACGTTAACAATGATAGTGCCAACATTTAGGGATTAAAGGTGTCATTTGGTCAGCACAACAAGCCTTCTAGCCTTTAATCCCAGTTTTATAGACCGGAACTGATACTTATTTATTCAAATTATCTCCTCATTTGTCCTCACAAGGCTGGGTTTGACCCCGTTCCAGACCAACTGCATAAAAGATAAACTTTGTAACCACTGGGGATTGAACCCTGGATCTGTAGTCAGGAACTTTGACCACTAGATCACAGAGTTAGTTACTACTACTGCTACTACTTACTACTACTACTACTACTAATAATAATAATAATAATAATAATACATTTAAAATCTGACACCTTATCTCAGTTGGTAGCATGTTTGCCTACTGAGTTAATTGTCCCGGGTTCAATTCCCAGCATGACCTAAATTTTCATCATTGGTGAAATATGGGTTTATCCTTTCACAGAGATAAATTAAAGGCTGGGGACTGGATGTTGTGTTTGTCCTAGTCCTAAGTTATATTATAAGGCACATGGATCTACGAAAGGCCTAGCAAGTAAGAAAATTGACCTAGGCCACAGGCTGGAAACAGTAATGGATGTAAAGTAAAGTTAATTTATAACCAGAGAAAACTTTTCCAAATACTCGGCCTGAACTTCAACCTGTGATATTCTAATGACACAAATCAGACCATTGGTAACCAACCCTGACAGACACCGTCCACCTCCTGGAAGCCGTCAGGACATCTGTAGCTCTCTGGCGCCCATTTCTGGGGGGAAGCATCGTGGTAGTGGCTGTTCTTGGAGCTGAACTGCTCGTCTCGGAGCGTGGGGAGGTAACGCATTTGGAACCGACGACGCGAAGGTTCTGTCGCGTTACTGGGGCTGTCTCCAGGCTGCAAGGCTGAAAGTAACAACCGTTGAACAATAATAGACAGTTAGGGGTCCACTGGCCGGACTAAGAGTGATAGACAATCTTGGAGTTGGATTTGATACAAATTCAAGGATACAAGGGGAAACAATGCAGAGTCCAATTTTAACTCAAATTGAGTTAGTGCCACCATCTGTTAGACAATTATGAGACCTTTCTAATGCACTTTAGATTATGGTTAAAAGAGGTATCTTTCATATTTAAATTGATTTAAAAAACGGATTTGTTTGGGGTCCTTATGGGGTTAAAGATTTAAAAGTCGTCCTGAAAGATGTGTGTGATGTGACTTTGACACGCCCCCCTCCCCCCCCTCGCTTTTAACCTTCAATTGTGAGCAATTTAAAATCTTTTCTTATCAAGAAGTCCAAGACACTAATAAACAAAACTAAACCTTTTTAAAAACTTACCAATGATTAATGGCTTTAATTTATTTTTGTAGCTCATTTATTTATTAAGTGTGATCTAAAAAAATGAGATAGAATTCTGTTTTTTTTAATCCTCCACTATTTTTTATTAAATTTTTTATTTACTATCCGTTTGGGTTGTACGCTTAGTTACTAATTATAATAATGGGTTAGGAATTGGGTAGGTTGAATTTATAGGAAGTGAATCCGCATTTGTGTGGAGGGAGAGAGGCAAACCATTTTGGAGAAACCACCCCCAGTTCACCCGACCAAGATTCTCTAACCTCGATTTCCCTGTCCCTCGGCAGTCTAGCTCAACACAAAACAGGCATGTTAGTCAGTTAAGCCACCAAGGCGGGTTCTTCCACTATTGTTGAGAGACCAATCAAAGATCTGGTCTACCTGGTGGGAAATCAGGCGAGGTATAAGTTATTTCAAGCTCACTTTTACCTGTGTCAGTGGCCGAAAGGTTTAAGGCGTCATTCTCTTGTAAGACTGGCCTCATAATGATCGGGGTTCAAATCTTGGTCGAGTCTATTGAGGGTGGTTCCTCGCTCTCCTTCTGCACAGATGCGGTTAGTTTACCTATCACCCGTTAGAGTAACTATCATGTATCCATATTTCCACTCTCTCTCTCCACGCAAATGTGGGTGCACTTCCTCTAAGCTAAGTCTTCTTAATCCCTAACCCATTAGTGTAATTAGTGCATAGGCATATAATCCGAACGGGTAGTAAGACGTGGTGTTAAAAAACCATATAAATAAATAATAAGCTGTAGAACCCATGATATTGGAAATAACTGTTACATCTTGAATCCACAAGATTGAATAGTACATGGATAATTAATTATCTACAGTACTGTTATTATTAGGTGTTCTTTCTCACGACAGGTCCATTCCTTTTTTCAAGGAACTTAGACCGCCAATGCGCCCTGTCCTCCGCGTCCTTCAGCTCCTAGAACTATCTTCTTTCCTTCAAGTAATCCAATATTTGAATCCTCCTTCTTCCTAAGCTCCTCTTTCCCCTCAACCTTTCCTTCTATGACGTCGTGCGGAACACTCTCAAGTCTTCTCCAGCACCGCGTTTCCAAACTCTCCAAGCGATTATTTTCCTTCTTCCTGAGAGTCCAAGTTTATGCTCCATACAGCGTGCTCCAAATGTAGAATTTCATTTGTTTCTTTCTCGATTAAAAACTAAACTTACTTGTTAGCAATAACCTAGCTTCTTGTAGAAAGCTTCCTGGCCATGGCGGTACTATATCTGGATCATGTTTATCTGTAGAACCTTAAGATTCGGACGAATCACATAAAAGATAAATATGTTAAACCTGTGCGAATACAAGATTTTCAGTTTCAAATTGAATTCAAATGAAATATTTTATAATGAAAATGTTTCGAATTGAAAATGAATTTAGTATTTTATAATGAAATTGTTATTAATTCCAAATCGAATACTAGGTTAAATGAGACAGTGTAGTTCAGATCTCCGTGTAATGAGCTTTGATTCGGCCGCGCCAAATGGTAGCGGTATGAGACCTAAAAGTTGTCGCTGTATGCACGTGGAGGGGGGCGGTTACGCTACTCATCAATCTTCCAGCACATAACAAAATAAGTTTGGTGTAAATTAAGAGCAGTAATAGGCTTTCATACATTTTAAAATATTATTAGTACTAAACAAAAATTACTTATTTGAGATGAATGCCAAAAAAAATTACCTAAAAATCTAAAATGGCCAAATAATGAGCTATAAAAACAAGTTTCCGAAACCAGGAAATCATGAACAGAATTTTTGTGCTCTAATGAGTATTTACTGTGATTTAAGGGGGGGGGGGG